>JAVFBX010184369.1:1443-14124 GCA_034783855.1 Mopalia kennerleyi | reverse complement strand
CCTATATACTGTAACATGACGTTTAACATTACAACTAATGGCAAAAAATGAACATTCGCATTTAGCGGGAAAATTGTCGACAGTTGTCATTCATTGCCGGGAAAAAAACATTTTTTCGAGCCGTGGTTCTGTCCTCAAGTCACTGGTTCTGTCTTTAAAACAAAAATCCTTACACTCAAAACTAAACACATGGGAAGGTAATGTACATGTAAAAGGGCCAATGAGAAATACATTGAAGACATCATAAAACTGTATGCTATGATTCAGCCCTTAGTGGCAAACAATTTTAGGAGATAAGACTATGTGATACAACGATAGAGTAACCTAAATGAATGGTCCTGGATGACCCTGGTGGGCACATCCTGACTGACAAGTTAGCCTACCTTTAGAATAGATAAAATACTGGGCAGTCCAAGTTTAAAAACTTTAAAAGTACCCTATTGCCTGGGTCCATGCTGAGCAAATGAAAACGAACAGTAATCCATGAGGATATGTTTTAAATGATATAAATTCTCCTTTTTAAAATGTTATTTTAAGATCGCTGCATATGACAGGCATTGGCTAAGTTGTCGGCCGCGCTAGGTTGGCAGCTTAGCTACATTCTCTGTGATTTTCTGCTGCAAACAACTGAGCTGCTATCTTCTTGTCTCTAGTCCTCTAGTCATATGATACCTGCATACATGTATCTAAAAGCGTCATTCACGATGTCATCCATGGTCGCCATGCTGATGCCATTTGACACAGCAACGCATTTGTATTGCTCAGTTACTTTCTCTAGCTCAAGCGGTACATGTAGCTTACAGTCAGTGCACACGATGGGTCAATGGCTTCTCATGGCAGAAAATATCAAACACGACAGATAGTTTCCTCACAGCGTCTACTGAGAGGCAGAAACCTCACTAAAATATAAGCACACACAGGGGAAAGAACTGCGTTGTTGGCCTCTATTGGCTGTCAGCTCAGCTTAGCCTGTTTCTACTGTGTCGACTGCTTTTAAATACTGTAAAATTTCTAACAGTTGGGACACTCTAATTTCCGGACAGTCCATAGAAATAACATGTAAGACCCCCTGTGGTAAAGCCTATTTCTCTGTCCTAACTTATAGAAGTTTTAGTACTCAATTGGCGGGTTTTAAATACTCAATTGGCGGGTTTTAAATACTCAATTGGCGATTGGCGGGTTTTAAATGCCCAATTAGCGGGTTTTAAATACTCAATTGGTAGGTTTTAAATACTCAATTGGCAGGTTTTAAATACTCAATTGGCAGGTTTTAAATACTCAATTGGCAGGTTTTAAATACTCAATTGACAGGTTTTAAATACTCAATTGGCGGGTTTTCAATACTCAATTGACAGGTTTTAAATACTCAATTGACAGGTTTTAAATACTCAATTGCAGGTTTTTAATACTCAATTGACAGGTTTTAAATACTCAATTGACAGGTTTTAAATACTCAATTGACAGGTTTTAAATACTCAATTGGCGGGTTTTAAATACTCAATTGACCACTATGTTAGCAGTAATCCAATGATGAAGTGTCAATACCATATTAAATTATGAATAAGTACATAACAGCTGAGTTACATGAGAGCAGGCTTTAGTAGGCCCTATGTTTAGTTTAATTTCTGATTGAAGGTTTACAGGTTGCATCCGTCAGTTTTCCACCCACTGGTCAATTCTGTTATTATCAACCCTAAAACTACTTCGATAGCATTTGGCAGTCTGACTGGTTTGATCAAACCCCAGGTTAATATTAAATAAAGGTTTAAGCATACTGCTTATAAGAAGTGATCTGTTAGAATAGAGTTCTAATAAGAACATGCCTGAGCAGTAGGCCTACTTTCCTGCACATTACAGCATGTTAGATCTTGAAATCCTGATAAATCTTTGACATGAAAATTAACTACCACATAAAAAATTAACTCACTGGTCGCACAACGGCTCTTGACAGTTATAAGCATGAGCAGCTGGGGAGACTTGTGTCAAGGATTCATTTGTTTAGCAGAAAAATATGCATGTTGTTGCATGTAACATAGGCCTTTTAGTCTGTCAAAATAGCGACAAAACCCAAAATACACTCCTGCTTTGTTGGCTTTTTTCACGTAAAACACCTCCTGTCTAGTGTATGTGTGTTTAACACATTGGATGAATGAGATCACTAAATTTATAATATGATAGCCTAGTTAAACACAATTCTTACTTACCCTTCAAACTTTCAACTCTTAGTCAATAGTCCACTTTTATGAGTTTAAAAAAGCCATAGACTGTACTGCTTGACAAGGCAGGGACCAATCAGCTGAATGAGCCTCTGTAGAGAAGTGGGGGGGTTTTATGCCGCCAGAGCTGGGGACTTTACAGTATGTCTGGTGGCCATTAATTTAAAGTAAACACCCTAAAAAAATACGCTCTTTTTTTTTAAATTTTCTTATGCAAAAATGTCATCTATTTCAGCAGTTTTACCTATACACAAATATCCATTTGAAAGGCAATGACATATTATATTACTGTTGCGAATTACACTCCCTGATTGCCATAGTCTATTACTTGTAAATCAGCTGAATAGATTTTTGATGTATTTTAAAAGTCAAACTATCAGGGTAGTTCAGTTCTTTCATATCTGATTGCTGATTGGTTCCTAATATGTCATCTGTTTGTGTCACATGACTTTTACCATAGCAACCATGGTTGTAGAATATAAGGTACAGTGTACCATTCCTTATTGTATCTGTTTGTGTTAAATGTTATACCTCATTAAAGATTAACGATTTACCATATTTGTTTTTGTTTAGTTTCATCAAAGGAACTTTATGAATATTTTATCAGTTATTTACATGTATCTGCATGATGTCCTAAATGATCAGCCATGTAATAGACAATGTTAACCTTGTCACAAGATATGCAATAGTGTAATCCCTTTCAGACGAATCTTACAGGATCCTTGAAAAAATACCGACAACTGTTTTGGGTCTGTTCACCCCAATTTCCAATCATTTTACTTTCTTTGAGTTGGTTAATATAGCTTGAAATTTTATTAAATTGTTTCCAAAATCAGTACCTGTTTCGGTTCCTATTTTATTTAAGAGTCTTTAGTTTCAGGCTATAACAAAACTTTCTGCATATTTAACATTCTGCTACTGTAAAAACAAGTGCCTATAAATGTTTAATGGGTAATGAGGGAAAAACAAGTGGAAAGAAGTATCGATTTCAGACTAATTAATTTTTTAGTCTGTTTAATTATAGTATTTACAGCTATAGTTAACACTAAGTTCAAGTTTCACAAGTAATTTATCCATACAGCCTAAACATGTGTAGAAGGAAGTGATCTCACAAAGGTATCTTTTGAGAAATTATCTTCTGTTATTAACCTTGGAAAATTTCCGCTATGATGGGTTTTATTTTCTCATTTGCGTTGATTTATTCTATAAGAGAGTTACATAAACTGTCTAACCATTACCCTGAGTTATTTGGTGTGTGGGTGTTATTCTCTTTCTTTCTTTTTGTTTAGTGAAACTTATTTTGGAAATACCGACACATGGAAATACTGTATTAATGTTTGAAAATAAACATGTACACAGAAGCTATCTTTGAGAATGGCTGAAAAAAATAAGGACATTTCTAATTTCTTTTTAAGGAAATATGTCCGAATCTAACTAGAATTTTTTTAACGACAGTAAAAAAATTTAGGGGCAACAACAAAAAATAAGTTAATAAATTTTTGTCAGAAAAGATTACAACACAGGCATGCCAGACAGACTTGTCAACTTTTCACAATGGGAAACTTAACGCACATGTTCATGTATGTACTCCTTAGCCAACAGAGTGAGTTACATCCAGTCTACAAGAGCTTTGGCAGACACCCGTCCATGAGGGCTTAGACAGACACCCGTCTACGAGAGCTTAGGCAGACACCCGTCCATGAGGGTAGGGGCAGACCCCCGTCCATGAGGGCTTAGGCAAACACCCATCCACAAGGGTTTAGGCAGACACCTGTCCACAAGGGTTTACTCAGACACCCGTCTGAATGGACACACTGAAGTGAAATTGCTTTTGGGCAATTTGAAAAATAGGTAGCAAAAATGCAAAATATTTTTTTCTGTAAGTTTTAGAAAAAATAAATTACTTATTACTTTTCTGCAGACAAAGACAATTCAGAATATATATACATGTGTAGCAAAATTCACAGTAGTTGTAAAAACAATCTGTAGGGGGGTTAGAGTATCTTTAAAGATTACAGGTAATTAGTTACAGTATTTACAAAGAATTGACTTTTTTAAACGCCTCTTAAGTACATTTAGATTTTCAGAATTTTTAATTTCTTGCGAAAGACTGTTCCAAAGAGTGACTCCTGAATATAAGAAGGAGTGTTTAAACAGAGTAGTGTGAGGTTTAGGCAGGAACAGATTAGAGGAGGTTGTTGATCTTAAGAATTTCTTATGAACTGTAGATACTGGTACAAATTTAGCAGACAAATAATTTGGAGAAAGATTTTTCAAACATTTATACACAAGAATAGCTTTCTGGAAGTAAATACGGTCATATATAGTCATCCACTTTAAAGTCTATGTAAGCAGATATGCGAGGTACAAAATAAATCATGAAATTATGCAAATTTCCCCATTAATTATGCAAATTGGCTCCATTTGTCTGGGAAGCTTATCCGGGCTGTATCTTGGTTACTATTTCACTTAGGCTTTTGAAATTTGCATATTGCATTCTTCAATGTACCCAAAACATAGAAAATAAATTTTAAATTTCCCCATAAATTATGCAATTGGTTCTGTTTGTCCCAGAAGCTTGTTCGGGCTGTATCTTGGTTACTTTTTCATCTGCATATTTTGTATATGCAGATGTTCAATGTAGAAAAAAGTCACGGGATAGAAAAAAGTCACAGGATTATGCAAATCTCTGCATAACACACAGTGAAGTTTCCCTCATTAGGTTAATTTTTGGTGCACTGCATGTAATTCTTTGCATGTTTGTGCAATGGAGCTTCAAGTATAAAGGTGCCCTCATGGTTAATAGGCAACGCACTGCAAACAAATTCTTGCCATATGAGTGAAAACTCAATCAAATATTCTTTCTTGATGGCTTTCATCATATTGGTTATGAATTTGCTTATCAACTGTCTGACTAATTGGATAGGTTACTAATTGAATGTGTATTTTAAAACTTGCCTATTGTATTCTTGTCAATATGCAAATGGGCAATTTAAAAGAGAAATAAAACGAGGACTCATAGACTGTATATTTTTGGATAAATTATAAAATTAAGCTGTGTAGACAATTTATTTTTTGTGTGTGTCGTGTCTGAAATGTATCTTAGTTATTTATTATTTAACTTGGGTTTTTGAAACTTGCAAACTTCATTCTTCTCCATTTGCAGATGTGCAACTAAGACAAAAATCCTGCAACTGTAGAAATTTCTGGCTGAATTAACTAAATAATTTGTCATATGATTGTATTGTTTGAGCTCTATCTTGACTGTCTGTGGATTGCATGTATTCTGCATTTTAATCTATTCCAAAATGCGCAGGAGAAGCAATCACAAAATGTCATAATGTTCGAACTAACATGTGTAGTTTTAATAACATGTGCCCATTGTTTTAATCTGTTGACTTGAACGATGGTAGACGGTAAAAGTTACTTTTAGCTGTGATGAAAAGTTAAAGCTTTAAAATAGATAGGTTAGGTAAGACAGTCCAAGATGAGTGACTACTCACTATCCATATTTCTGTAATGTGTGAGTTTGCGCTATATTTATTTCTTTTAGATATAGATGAGTGTTCAACTAATAAGTGTGACTACAATGCTGGTTGTACGAACCTACCCGGAGATTACCGCTGTGTCTGTAATGTTGGATATACAGGCAATGGAATATCATGTGCAGGTAAAGCAACCAATACAGCAAATACTACAATAACACAGGGCCTATCCTATGAGATACATTTCTAAGGTATTATTAAATTTAAATTTGTAATTCCCTATTATTATTAATTACTCTGACAACTCAAATTTTTATCTCTTGTTAATCATCAATTTGTTTAAGTTATTCATGGTTGCATTCTACTAGCTTCAAAACTATTATGACTGAGATGATTGTTGACCATTTTGTTTATTCGTTTTATCTAGACATCTTTGTATATTACAGTTACTTTAAGTAATTTGATATATTTGTTATAATTTCCCAGAGATTGACGAGTGTGACCCCAATCCATGTGGTGCAAATTCTTTTTGTCAGGATTCCTTTGCTTCATATAAATGTGTTTGTAACATGGGATATGAAAAAGTTGGAGATAACTGCCAAGGTAAGTGAATACAAAAAATATTCGTATAATGTGTAAATATAATGTGAAACCCCTACATTGTTGGGATAACTGATATCACATGGTATTGAGTTATATTGGTTTAATAGCATTATCCTGATAATGCTGGAGGCTGCAATCTAGCAGGTTGAATTATTTTAGAAACGTATACAATCCAATAAAAGTTATTATACATCCGGTTCTCAAAGTAAATAAAACTAAACAGAAAATCAGATTATCGGCAGATTGTGATTAACATTCCTTTGACTATCACTCCATGGAGTTGACTTCAGAGTTTGTCTTTTTAATGATGTTAAAAGGGTATTATATAAGGTATTAGGCATTGTGATTTAAGGCGCGCAATCACGCACACGCACCTACACGCGCCTGAAAGTTTATTTAGGTGAGTGTAAACAGCGCACCTTAAGTTTTTTCAAAAGAAAATATTATCATAGATATGTCAAGTTAAGTGGAGATCACTGTAAAACAACCAAATGGCGGACAGCGATAGCGATAAGCATAAATTTTCTCTGATTTCCCATTGAGATTTTGCTTCGTTTATTGTTAGAATTATTATAACCTGATTAAAAACGAAGATTAGAAGACACTATGTATCCAAAACAGCGATTTTTGAATGAATTTTGCAAGATAAAACTGTGTAAAATCTGACTCGTGGATTAGCCATATGTATAGCGATGAACAGTGCCAAAAAGTGGCTTATCTCAAAATTCCTGCATACATATCACTATGTATGTTGTTTGAACAACTTAGAAGACAGAATAGCCTGATTAGGAACTGTGTGAAAAAGGTATCTTCTGTCAAAAATTTTAGTTTATGAGTGATTTTACAGAAATTGAGCTGTTATTGATGGCTCAATTTCTTTAAAATCACTCAGAAAGCAGGACCCGTGAATTGGAAATTATCCTGGCCACTGCCAGATCAAATGGATGCTGACATTTACTACATTTCCTAAGGGTTTTTCTTTCTAGATACTGGTGATTTAAACTTGACCACATTGTATATGACATTTTCTGGCTATTTTACTTGAGTATTTATTGACAAAATGATACTAAATTAGCAATTTTCTACATTCCAAAAAGGATTTTTTTGCTTTGAAAATTCGAAAATTCGAAAAATTAACTCCGAAGCAAGTGAAAGTGGTATATCTTTTCAAATAATTGAATGACCATTCATGATATAACATAAAACGTGCTTAATTTGATTTTCTGCAATTTCTGCAAATAAATTAAAGTGTTGCATTATTATTCTAATACTTGATGCAACCAAAATATATGCGAATACACCTGTAAAATGATCAATATAAAGTGATGTTCCCCTACCTATACAGGCACATCAGATTCCAATCTAACTATGGTTGAAGGCTATAAAATTTTGTATGATTTTTACAGAGGTAACGAAGCTTCTATAAATATGTTTGTTTCTTGAATCCACACAGTAAATGCACTATTATGACTTTTACACTTCTTAAAAATGAGTAACTCACCCAGGCCTATACAGATGACAATGCCTGGGTATCATAGTGCTTATAATTTATTTTTTTATCTTTTTGCTTAATCTGCATTAAGATCCTTATATTCAACCTTGAATATTAATTCTAAACTTTTATATCCAAATTTTAAATCATACTTCTGTATATCTGAAATCAATGGTCATATTCTTTTATTAAGTGTTAAAAGGATGCATCCAAAATTTGTCGTGTTCTTTCTTGTTTTTATAATAATTTTCTTCAGTTTTGTGCATTTTCCCCCCATGTTTTGTAATGTTTTAGCAGATTGAACTCATAGTT
Source organism: Mopalia kennerleyi (assembly GCA_034783855.1). Lineage (NCBI taxonomy): Eukaryota > Metazoa > Mollusca > Polyplacophora > Chitonida > Mopaliidae > Mopalia > Mopalia kennerleyi. The sequence continues at coordinate 6,016 of JAVFBX010184369.1, read as the reverse complement.
TGCTAACAGCTTTATTTATTTTATAGTTTTAAATTTAAGACAGTTTTGTTCATTTGATAAGATAAACAAATTACATTATTTTTTGTTGCACCTCAGTGGATCTACATAAAGTTTATATACAGCTTTATTATGACAAGTAACAATGCATTTTTAAAATAAATTTTTCTGCTAATGACCCTATCACACCTTGATGATTAAGACAGTGTATGCTGATGTATGAAAAATTTGGCGAATATGCTGGCGTAAGTCGAATAAGTTATAGGCAAGTTTTATACGAGCTAACAGCCGGTAAAGGTCGTAGTACGGCGAGGTTGTAAAAAAAATTGTGCATGCAAAAGATTTTCGACGTATGTCAACATATAAATTTCCTACATCACACATTCAAACATGTTACTTGTAAGGTACACATAAGACAACGTACAGTGATGTCTAGTGCAGTAACATGTTTGATTTGAATATTCCAGCGGCAGCCCTTTTAAAGGCGTCAGCATTATGTTACCACGGGCTATGCATAAGTTAGTCATTTGTTGGACATAAGTTATAAACGCCGCCAACACGGGATTAGTTCTATATAATTTACTGTCATGAATACATCCAACTGGTTATGAATATGCTATGTATGTGTCCAAAATTGAATTAAAAAAATTGATAGTTCAGTGTATACCAGCATTTTGAAAACTGTTAAAACTTAAATTGTTTGCATTTATTGTCCACCACTACTTTAGTAGGGGGGGGGGGGGACCTAGAAATGCTACTCCGTGTCTGTCCATCCTTCCATCTATCCGTCTGTCTGTCCTTCCGTCCGTCACAAATGCTTGTGAACACGCTAGCTTGAAAACTTATTCACCAATTGACTTCAAACTTGGTATTAAGCTTAATCCTGTTAAGACGATGGATGGTATTGCATTTCACCAAATTCCGTTTTACAAAATTGCCATTATTACATAATTTTAGCCTATTCACGCCTGTATTTGTTGTGAACACGATAAGTAAAGAATAAATTTACAGATTAACTTCAAACTTGGTAGGTAGCTACCTCCTGTTAAGTCGACAGTGGTATTGCAAATCACCAAATTCTGTTAAACAAAATGGCTCATATTACATAATTTTATATTAATCATGCCTGTATGTGTTGTGATCGCAATAAGTAGAGAATAAATTCACGGATCAATTTCAAACTTGGTATGTAGCTTCCTCCTGTTAATATGATGAATGGAATTGCATTTCACCAAATTGCATGAAACAAAATGGCTGTTATTACATAATTTTAGAATATTCATGCCTGTATGTGTTGTGAACAATAATGGATTAATTTCAAACTAGGAAGATAGCTTCCTGCCTTTGAGACAATGGATGGGATTCTGGATTGAATTTCAACAAGTTTCGTAAAACAACATGGCTGTCAATGCATTATTTTACATAATTCATATCTGCAGATGTTGTAACAAATTCACAGATTAACTTGAAACTTGAAATATGGTCTCCTCCTATTAAGACAACAACAGATGGGAGTTTCATCAAATTCCTTAAAACAAAATTGGATAGTTTTTCAATCATTATATCCGTTTACACATAACTCTTTAATAAATTCATGGATTAACTTGTAACTCCTATTAAGACAACGGATGGGATTATATTTGATAAAATTCTCTATAATTATAAAAAAAGCCTTTACTGGTGGACCTGCTAGCTACTCAGCTTCTGGATTTAAAAGTTGTTACTTCAAATTTTGTTTTATTTCTTATAACCCAGACATCAATGAATGTGCACCTGGTGGAAGATGTCGGGAGAATGAATTCTGTCGAAATGTTCCAGAAACATTTGAATGTCTGTGTAACCCTGGATATGAGAGGGATGGCAGGGGACAGTGTATAGGTAAGCATTTTATATATATTGTTATCATGTATGACCTATATTTATCTCTACGATGTTGTCATTTCCTATAACTTTGGTTGTCATTCTAGAGGGACACCAGAATAGATGTTATTTTTAACAAAAGTGATGGTTAATAAAAAACAATTCTGATGTTTTTTTCAAAGTTTAAAAAATAACATGACTTATACTTGTTGAAATCAATTCCGATCTGACTTTTATTGTAAGTAATACAGGAACCCCTTTGCCAATCTGCACAAAACACAAGACATCAGATGTTTTAGATCTGACTTTTATTGTAAGTAATACAGGAACCCCTTTGCCCATCTGCTCAAAAAACAAGACATCAGATGTTTTAGATCTGACTTTTATTGTAAGTAATACAGGAACCCCTTTGCCAATCTGCACAAAAAACAAGACATCAGATGTTTTAGTTACTCTTTATTGAACACTCGTTATAATACTATTTCTATATTTCCATTTCTTAACATTGAACAATACAGCTATTACAGCTGATTGGCAGCTTTTCTTCAATTCTTCACAGACCAATGTATAACATGAAACATTAGACCTACGTATGAGTGTAACATTTATCACCTCTGAAACAAACTTAGCCTACATAAAACTGGCATGAAAGCTGCTTGCTCTTACGGATCCGAATAGTCTGACCATATTTTATACCCCAATGTGACTTCTCTAAAAAATATCAAAAACAGAATGTCATTTTAAATAAACCAAATATTTTTTGATGCAGAATGTCATGATTACTGCAGTAAGCTTAGTTAGATTTTATTTGCCTCAGTTCATGCCAACAAATGAGAAGATAAACAGGAACTCTATGGTCGTAGAATCCTTGGTAGCACAATGCTGTCATGTTGGCTTCCTTACCATACAGATTTCTGTTTGGACAGATCAGACTAGATTCCCGTGTTTTTTAGCTTGCCTGCACGAAGTAAGGTGAGCTTATGTCAGCGTCAGCCATGTTAAGGCTTCTATAATTAAATATACTGAGGGAATTTACCAAAAAAGAAGACAGTATTAAAAATTGTATGGAATTCTGTGAATATTAATTATGCTAATTAGGTGATACTGTTTTAGAGGAAATGGTGTACAATTTGCGTTAAGGTAGGTCGGCCCCTTCGAGATCAAAATTTCTCTGTTTTTATTATTATTTGTTAATACAAAAATTCACATTATCATGTGTCTAACCCACAAATTTCAAGATGCATGTATGAGTGTTGCTTCTCTTTTCACAGCAATCAATCCATGTCTGTCCAACCCATGTGCTCCAGCTCCAGCAGGGCGATGTGAACCAGACGGCATTGTAGCCAAGTGTAGCTGTACTCCAGGATATACTGGACCCGACTGTACAGGTAAATCTCATCATTGGCTCGGTTATTTTCTTAATGTCTCATTGACATACAGGTTTAGTAACTCTTTTTAACTCATTCGCTTTAAGGAGCATCTGTAGAGAAACTAGGCTAGTAAACATATAAATTATGATACCATCATATAATTTCATGGCAAAGGTGGGTTTGAGAGAGTTCTAAAACACCATACGTACCCGGATACAGAGAAGTAACCTACACTCTTATTTCCTCATACTCAAGGCAATATGTTCGAAGTCCTATCAATCGATCTATCAATTGATCAATCATATCTTGATAAACTGAAATACTACTTAAAGCTGCATCGAGAGGAAAGAGACACGTAGCCATTTGTTGATGTTCATGGCAGATAATGATTAGTCCATACTGGTGATACACAAAGGGTTGCTAGATTTGGAAATTCCAAAAAGCGACAGGCAACTTTAGCGGATGTTCTATATTAAGCTTGTCAGACAGTGAATTGGGCGATGACAATTTATCTGATGACCAGAAGTTTGATAAAGATGACAAACATATGTCTGATGGGAATGATGGAACAGAAACAGTCTCCCAATTATTGGTATGGGAATTTATATGCCATGCCAAATATGATCCCCATGTCAACGAAAGTGGCACAGGAAACTTTAAATTTATCCAAAACATAAATGAGCAATTTTAAAGAAAAGATAGAAGAGGATTAAATATTTATTATGATATGAAACTTTCAGTCCTTGAAGTTTTTAAAAAGAAATTTGACATGGTTTAGTCTTTTTCTAAAAACAACGTGACGCAAGCTTCAGGCATTCTGTATATATTTATGGGCAACGCAAAAATACCTAAACCCCTCGGAAAAAAATCTGGTGATAACAAAATGTGGACGATGTTTCTATATCTATCAGTCCCATATGGTGTAATCCCCTGGTGCACTGAACTGACACTGTTAATAAAAGTTAGATGTTTGAATGCCAATTTCTGCACTAGTATGCCATATTTTTTGATGAAAAAAGTTACAAATCGACCAGTGAACATTGGACTATTTCTTCAAGTTTTGTACATAATCAGCCATTTGGGAATACAGATAGAAAAAAAGAATAAATCTGCATGTTTGGGTTGCTGCATTTCTGCATCATTTATGGATCTGTACGAGGAAGGGTTCCAGAAAATGGTTTATGTGAATGTTGTTGTCCATATAAGGGAATATCTGGAAAAAAATCTTATTTCGCCATGGCCATGTTAGCTGCCACTGACAACCCTCCCCTTGTGGTTTCCTTCACTGAGAAAAAGATGCCTCCAGATAGTAGCAGAGGTGTGTGTGTGTGTGGGGGTGGGGGGGG
>JAVFBX010184358.1:0-14130 GCA_034783855.1 Mopalia kennerleyi | reverse complement strand
TTATTTGAGTCCATTATTAGAGCTGGTTCCGAGAAATGCGAACACTCGTGTAATCCAGGAAACTTCGTCTCATCCATGTTGTAAACTATATTTGTTTCAACGAACAATGGGTTGGAGAATTCCGTGGTGGACGTGAATGAGCGAATAGGTAAAGGGAAATCCATGTTGACTGTCACCCTGTCATGTAAACGTCAATGGATGCAATGGCGGTTCGGTGGTCCTTATATACCTCTATAGTCTCAGATAGAAAACACATTCGCGATAATTCACAAGTCGACAGCTTCCGCCTGCGGTTAGATTACGTAATAAGCTTTATGTCGTTTGTCGTTTGTTTGTGGCAAATGTATCTGAAAAGTTCGGCAGGCGTGGACGCCCTCTGTTGGTTCCCCATGACTTAGTCTGTGGATCAGCTGCACGGTCATTAATTACCGTTAAATCCCACTTACACAAAGCTTTATCAAAAACAGTGTGATCTGTACAATCCCCCACTTGTCAGGGACAGACCCGCACTGTCACCCAGTTCAGTTACCTGGAGCTCATTGATAGACATCATCCAGTTCTTGCAGCGTGTGGAGAGATGATATGTAACAAAGAAGATATTCGGTATGGGTTAAGAATATATCAACATGCGAACTGGTATTTCATAGAAATAAACCTTCGATTATATCATTTAAAGATACTGATAGTTTCCAGTTGTCTGATCATGAGGAGTCTAACCAGTTGGTCATTTAGAGTGTAACTATATACATGTACTAGTATAAGTATTGTATTCGCAACCATCAGCCTTGTGCCATTTTAAGGCACATCATCAGATTCGCTTCTTTCTGTGATTAACTTGGCCTAGACTGTGTTTGTGCCTCTCGTAATTAAATTTAATGCAAGATTGTGCTTTATTGTATGACCTGGGGGATGAAATATAGGTTTAGGTATAGGGTTTAGTTTATTTTCACTTAATCATCAAATGCTTCTCGCGACAGAATGGTACATGTACATTATATTGGCATACGGGAGAGTTGTGTATTTTTAATATTTAGGCCTGATCAACAAAGATTGTCTTAACAGTTGTGCATTATAGTGCAGGAATCGTGCTAGGTTCTTAATTATCAACACCGAGCGTTAACAATAATTTTATGTATTTAAACATAGCCCCCCCCCCCTACTTGGTATCTTCTAGTAATATGGTTGGATGAATTTGAGTCGGAAATCATTGTACACTTGTACATTCGCTTTCAATTTCATTTCAATTGCATAAACTACATAAAGGTTGGTGTGCTGCTATTCCAATATGTCTTCCAGTTTCAATGTTTAACTGATATACAAAGTTGACTTTCACATAGCATGCATGTCCCTAAGGTTCTGCCAGAAATACAATTAACTAGCTTGTGCTTTAATGTTTCTAATTAGGAACATCACACGATTGCCGTAAAACATTAAGGTAATCGGATCAGTAAATGAATGAATCCTCTTTTTGTTACAGTTACCCGTGCGCTGTTGTTTAATCGCCCAGAATAAGTACCTATTACCTTGGGAATCGTCAGCAGGGGGCGACATGTCACTGCTAGTCGTAATCGCGATAGGATACATCTTCAATCTATCATCAGGTTATAAGTGGACTGCATTTGGCCTTTGCACGACAATATTCTTTTCAAGTCAGCAGCTTAGTCGTGGGAGTCTTTTGTACTCGAACTGAACCAATCTACTTTCTGTACTATTGTAAATTTGGCGCCGACATGTTCTAGCATTAGGTGAATATTGAAAGTGTTTATACACCCTCTTTGGAATACTGGTAGCGAGTTTCCTGGAGGTTAAGTGTCATTCTGGACACTGTTGAGATTTAACTGAGATGATGTAAGATTCAATTCAACTCTTGGCTTTATAAATCTGAGTGACTGTGTTCTGTTCAAATGGAGAATATCTCTTGGAGGCTCGTTTGATTTTGATTTCATGTGTAGATCTTTAGCATATATTGTCGCAGATAAGCGGAAAATACAGATGAAATACATCCGTGATCTTAAAAGATATATAGCCTTAAAATGGAATCTTGTAGTCAACCTACAAGAAATTGACAATCTGTTATCAAATTAGTGAAATACTCTTGAGCACGACGTTAAAGTCAAATAAAACAAACATAATTCTAGAGTGTGTTTTCTCAAAACCAATGGTAAAATACTCTAGTTTATAATGTGTTTACAGCAACCAAGATCAAGTTAACAACAGAAACAACCCTCCATACATAAGAGATGCAGAAGAGGGTAACACGAACTAAAGCAGCAGAATTATCATTACGGATATAGTGTAGGTAAATCAGGGACCAATCGATCGACACTTTCTCTTCTTTTATTGGAAAAATTAATATTAAACATTTAGTAACTCGCTTGCAAACTTAAGACTTGATCGTTCAGTCCAAGTATTACTCCGAGAAATGTGAACTCAGGTGTAATCCAGTAATCATCTATGTTTTATACAATATTTGTTTCTACGAACCAATGTGTGGAGAAATCCGTGGAAGATGTGAATAAGCTAACAGGTAAAGGGAAATCTATGCTGATTGTGTAATGCCACGATTTGGTATGTAAACGAAACAGAATCCGATGTTGATTCGGTGGTCCTTATAAAGCTGTCACCTCAGATTGAAAACAAGCTCACCTGACGGGAGTTTCCGTCCGTGACGGTTTGTCTTTTGTTATGTATGGTAAATTTGTTTGAAAGGCATGTACGCCTCCCGCCCTCTGTCTGTTCCCCGTGGGTAAGCCTAAGGGTAAACTGTTTGGTCATTCATAACTGTTTGCAAAATGCCTTAACAAAACAGTTTGAAGTGTCCATCCCGATTCAATTACCTGGGGTTTATTTCTGGACACAGTTCGGCATCACGTCAAGGAGTTGAATGGCAATAGGAAAACCCAATACTAGATCAATGACCCTAACATGTTTCTATCACCAATAGAAATTCCCAGTGGGACAGACCCCGTATAAATATATTCAGATTAAAGCAACGATATGTAAATATGTTAAGAGCTTATCCCATGTGATCGTCCCAGCGGGACAGATTCCTATGTTGGTCTAAATTGTGGCGTTTATTGAAAACGGTAACATGAGTTGAACAAATGCAAGTTAAATGCATTTTATCATGAATATTATCCCCATTATATCCTGACCAAAGAAGTAAATGTTTACCTTTTTAAAATGACTTTGCAATTGGATACAGGTGTCTAAATATATAGCCCAGCATACGTAATCCGGAGAAAGTGAATACGAACAATGCCCTTTTAAAAATAATAATCTTACCCTTCGGTGGGATCCTCGTGTCTTGACAATTTACCCAAAGAGGCCGTAACGTAAATATATACCCTTTATACGGGTGTTGCTCAAAGGGTTTTCGAGACAAACAATGAAGTGCGTTGAAAAACCCATCTAGCTGACAACCGGACGTCCATTGCATCACAAAATGTGCATATGTCTTTGTTTGATTTGTGATTTATTTTCTTGGTTAAGACGGTATATACAATAAAACAACAATTTATTATAAGTTAAATATATAGTTGGATTTAAAGTAACGATTGATACAACAGATTGCTGAGAAATCAATAGAAACATAAGTATAACAGAAGGCATGTGGATGATTCCATGCAATCGATAATACGGGGTTCAAGCTGAAGTCACTTCAGTATCCTCAGCACTCAGGTTAGTGAGACTTATTTTCACATCTCCTGAAATAATTTCTACAAGCCAAATATATGTATGATTTAAAAATAATACGTTTCTTAAAGGTGCCACAGCATTGTTCATTTCTTATAACTGTATGCCGAAAAATATTATCCCAGAAACCATTTACCAGCTGCATAAACTGATTCGTTTTTTGGAATAAAACCCTTCCATATTTTATGTGTAACATAGTTTTCAGTGATTATTGCCTGAAAAATTGCATGCTCGCTGTACACTGTCTATAATTTACCATGGCAATAACTTATTGTCTGACTTCGGTGACAAAAAAATAATAATAATATGGCAGTAAAAGATTTATAAAAAAAACAACAACAAAAAACTCGCACACGCCTGGAATGGGAATATTCAATAAGCTCATGTTTCTACGTATAGTCATAGCGCTATGCTAGAAGCCAAATCTTGAAAGATGAAACTCACAACGCGCAATGGATACTCAGAGCTATCTGTCCTTAACTTGACTTCTTTGAAAATCCGTAACCATGTGTTGATCCACGTAATGCGATAGACCAAAACATGTATCAGTTAACAAACTACGTCAACTCTGATGCCAAATTAAGGCATTGACACTGTTTTTTATTGACTAATTACACACTTTTTGGCATCTCAAAACACTCACAAAATGACAACTTAAAACCAGTATTTTACAAAGGAATAATACACACAGTGGGAATTGACATCAAGCTGCGTTTTATTGTACTGGTATACCATATCCAAGTGTCCTGATAGTGTATGGGTGTCCAGGCGTAAACTACTTAAACGTGAAGCAGAAAACTATAATAAGTGTAATTTTAGCAGCAGCTTAACGTTTCTTTTCACAGACATGTTAAATGCATTGCACATGAAATCACACGCTGGTGATGAAACTTTTAAACATGATATAGATACAATGAACGTTCTCAGGAAAGTTAAGCCGATTTGGCTTAAAGAGAAATCGAGATCAAATGAAGTTCTCCAGATATATGTAGTTTAAACAATATTGTTATTCCCTAGTAGAATATGAAAAGGTGATTGGCAAACAGATTAACCTATAGACACCTGATACCCTTATAAATATTGCTACATCTTATAACGGCAATAGGTTGCATATTAATATATTTAATTTTATCACAATGAAAAGATTTATTCTTTTAAAATCTCTCACAATTATAGTATAACTAGTGAAAACATCTAATTTGTAATAACTGTTTATTTATACATAATATATTTTAGTATAAAATATACGTGTATATTCAATTTGGAATAATTGGATGCATTGATTAAGCATCATGAATATCAGAAAAAATGGTATCTATGAAGATACATGTGTACATATATTTAAAGGTAGAGAAGTTGAAAGTTTGAATGTTTATTTGATTGGGGTATAAAGACGTATTAGAGGGTATTTCAATTGTATATGACACCGGATTATCCAGCTCTTACTCAGCCTATTAAATATTAAAAGATGTCAAGTCAGAAAATGCTTTGTGCAATTGATTCCTGGTATATATTACCTGTGGAATTTTAATCACCAGGTAAAGAAGTTACTGACTCACAACTGCCGGCCTTCTGGTTATGGGCAGTATAAGTGAAGTGTGTTCATGCTTTAACCTTTGCAGGAACAGTAATTTAACAGAACGTTTGTATATAACGTTCCACAGTACGGTTGTGTTGCTGTTTACTCTTTGGGCGTGAATCGTCGTCAAATTTGATAAATACCCTTAAGCGCGGCGTAATACACCAATCAATCAATCAGTCAAAGCTTTTCTGGATAGCGGATATTTTAGCACCGATACACTCGGGTTGTTGAAAGTTTAGGGTTTTTTTATACGACAGGCTTGGGCTTTTTTCCCCTTTTTAATATATGTTGGAGATCATAAGTAAGATAAACTGACCCAACTTTAACATAATGAATATAAACGAGGGCCAATGTGGAAGATAAAACATTCACATCCTCTATAGGCTTTTTAATGTTAATATATTAACTTAATGCGTAAGGTGACAGATTGGACATTTTGATCATCAATTAAAAACTTACACAACAACGGATATTAGCGAATAACATTATATTTGAATATAAACTCTGTAAAAGACACAAATAGCACTTTCAATTGATCAATATAAATACATATATAACTGGATTATAAACGAAACTTAATATAAAGTTAATATATTTACATTCAAAAGCCTATCATAGAAGATGTGAATGTTTTATATTCCATAGTGGCTATCGTTTATTTATTCTTTTAAAGGGAACTTAAGTTGGGTCAGTTTATCTTACTTATGATCCATCATATCTAAACAAGGAAAACTAATTTTTACACACGATCTTTGTTTGTCATTAGTTGTCCAAGCCTGTAATATAAAAAAAACTTCAAGTTTAACAAACACGAGTGTATCGGAGCTAAAATACCCGATATCCAACAAAGCTTTGACTGATTGATTGATTGGTGTTTTACGTCGCGCTTAAAGGTATGTCACAAATATGACGACGATATACGTCCAAAGAGTGAACAGCAACACGCCATAACGTGAAACGTTATGTACAAACGTTCTGTTGTCAAATTAATATTCCTGCAAAGGTGACGGCATGAACATACTTCACTTATATTGACCTTAGCCAGAAGGTAACTAAAATTACACAGGTAATATATAGCTGGGATCAATTGCACAAAGAATTGTCTGACTTGACATCTTTTACCACCTGTTTAAATTGCGTTTTACTGTTATACAATTAATTTAACTAACTTACAGCTTTAGATGTCGTCAGCCTGGTGTATAAAAATGTAGACGCCTTTATCGCGTTTCTGTGGTGATTTTCGCGACGTCTCCTTCACCGTAAGGCGAAGTAAGAGTTGGATAATCCGTCTTCATATATAAGTGAAATACCCTCTAACACGACGTTAAACCCCAATCAAATAAACGATCAAACTTTAAACTTATCTACATTAAAATATATTTACACATCTATCTGTATAGATACCATTACTTCTGATGTTCATGATGCTTGATCAATGCGTATTGAATATACACGTATATTTTATACTGAACGTGTATGATTAAATAAAGAGTAATTAAAAATGAAAGGTTTTCACTAGTTCACTAGAGAGATTTTAAAAGAATAAATATATTAATATGCAAACTATATCCGTTATAATATGTAACCATGTTTATAATGGAAGCTCGTTTGTTAATGGTTAAACCTGTTTTCCAATCACCTTTTCATAGTCTTCTTGTAAATTGAAATATTGTTTAAAAAAAACATATCTGGGAAACTTGATTTGATCTTGATTTCTCTTAAAGACAAATCGGCTTATCTTCTGAGAATGTCCATTGTATCTGTATTCTATTTAAACGTTTCATCACCAGCGTGTGATTTCATGTTCAATGGATTTAACATGTCCGTCAAAAGAAACGTTCAGCTGCTGCTGATTTTCCGCTACACGTTTAAGTAGTTTACGCCTGGACACACATACACAATCAGGTCACTTGGATATCATATACTATACTATAAATCGTAGCTTTATGTCAATTCCAACTGTGTGCATAATTCCTTTGTAGTATATACAGGACTTAAGCTGTCATTTTGTGAGTGTGTTTAGATGTCAAAAAGTGTGTATTTAGTAAATAAACAAATGTGTCAATGCCTTACTTGGCACCAGAGCTATAGTGTACATTGTTAACTGACACATGTTTTGATCTCTCGCATTTGGGGGACAAACAAATGGTTACGGATATTAAAAGAAATCATGCTGTTGGGGAAATGGAAAAAATATGTCTGTCAGGTTTTGAAACAATTGTAACGCCATGTTTTGGGTAGAATTTTATTCTAATACAAAAATTATTATATAAAAGCCGCGTGTATAAGAACACTTTTAATAAACATAGCATTATAAGTAGAAACATTTTTAGAACAATCTTCGATTTATGAACCTTTTTGGTTCATAAATCGAAAATTCGTTCCAATCGTTCATTTTTTATTTGTTTATAAGAACATACCCTTTTTCGTCCTGTATTTCGTGAAGAAAATATATAAAGATTTCACTTAGAAGTTATTTAAGTTTGAATATAAGTTTGAAAATTTTGATTCAGTTCTTTGTAAATGTACAGCTGGATCGGTTTTCCCGATTTCTAGCACTTCATATTTTGTCTCCAAACCCCATTGAGCAACACCCGCGACATTTGACATGATTATTCGTGACATAATAATCTAGTAATGGATGTATATATCTTTCGGTCTTTTGGGGTGAATTTTAAAGACACGAGGATCCCACGGGAAGGTAATATTATTATTTTCAAAAGTGTATTGTTCATATCAACTTTATCTTGGTTATGTATGCTAGGCTCTATTATTACACACCTATATAGGCCTATATCCAATTGCAAAGTCATTTTAAAAAAGGAAAACATTTACTTCTTCAGTCGAGATATAACGGGGATAATATTCATGATAAAGTGCATTTAACATGCATTCGATTGACTCATGTTACCGTTTTTAATAAACACCACCAATAACGCCAATATAGAAATCACATGTGCTAAGCTCTTAACATATTTACATATCGTTGCTTTTATCTGAATATCTTTATACAGAGTCTGTCCCACAGGGAATTTCTATGGTTGGTTGGAAACATGTTACGGGTCATTGATCTATATAGTATTGGGTTGTCCTATTTTCACTCAACTCATTGACTTGAACCCCAACTGTGTCCATAAATGAACCCCATGTAATTGAAACTGGGTGGACACTTCACACTGTTTTGTTAAGACATTACGCAAATGTTTTTAACAGTTATTAATGACCAAGCAGTTGACCCTTAGGCTAACCCACGGGAAACAGACAGAGGGAGGGAGGCGTTCATGCCTTTCAAACAAATTTGCCATGTATAACAAAAGTCAAACCGTCACGGAAGGAAACTGCTGTCAGATGAATTATCCTTAGTTAGTTTTCAATCTGAGTTGACGGCTATGTAAGAACCACCGAATCAACATGGGATTCTGTCTCGTTTACATATACAACTGTATAGCAAATCGTAGCGTTAGACAGTCAGCATGGATTTCCCTTTACCTGTTCGCTCATTCACATCCTCCACGGATTTCTCCACACTTTTGTTGGTGGTAACAAATATTGTACACAACATAGATGAGAGGAAGTTTCCTGGATTACACCGAGTTCATTTCTTAGAACCAGCACTGATGCTTGACACAGATATTGCATTAACCTCCTGTAATACTTGGACGAACGATCAAGTCATAGGTATGCAAGCGAGTTCCTAAATATTTAATATTAATTATCCAATAAAAATAGAGTAAGTGTCGATTGATTGGTCCCTGATTTGCCTACACTCTCCGTTATCACAATTCTGCTGCTTTCTGTTGTGTTACCTATCCTGCATGCTCATGTATTGGTTTTTTCGTCTGTTATTCATTTAATCATGGTAGCCGTAAAAACATTTTAACTAGTGTATTTTACCATTGTATCGGGAACAAATACTCTAGAATTACTCTAGAAAATCTTGAGAATTACTAGAGAGTATTTCGCTAATTTGACGACATATTGTCCATTTCATTTGTATGTTAACAGAAGAAGCAACCGCGGGGAACCCTTGCTAAAAGCATCCCTGGCAGCTGCTGTCAGTCACCGCGTCTGACACTCTCCTATACTCGAGGTGGACAACAGTATTGCATTCTGTGATGCTTTGGGTGCAATTTAGCAACGTCCTGTTTTGTAATCAACTGACATTACACATATTTAGTATTAATCGCATCCCTGCATACTTTTTCTTTATGTACCAGCGTTTAACATGAACAGAAGATCGTAGATGTACCCATTGTTTGTATTAATTTATTGTTCTTTGTGAATCATTAGATTTTGAGTTTAGCTAGCCTCTTTCATTTTCAACCGAATCGTGGGAAAAAGGTGTTTCCACTTACAAACGAAATAAGTCAATTGGCGTGGACCCAAATCCACTGGTTGTTTAAGTGTATGTTGGTTTATTGTCTATTCAGTTTAAGGCCAGTTGACTGATTGGTCCAAATAGTTGTCATTTCCAGCTGACTGTTTTAAATCTGACGTCTAAGGTCGCAGGTTCGATTGTGCAAATCAACTGTAGTATTTGTTGAACCAACATTTGTTTAAACTTAGACGTGATTTCCCAAAATGACCAAACATACTGTTTTAGATTTTGTTTGGTGTCAACAATACTATATCTATTTAAATCACAGATGTATTTCATCTTTTACTTTCCGCTTATCTGTGACAATATATGCTAAAGATCTAAACATGAAATAAAAATTAAACGAGCCTCCAAGAGATATTCTCCATTTGAACAGAAGACCATCACTCAGACTTATAAAGCCATACAAGAGTTGAATTGAATCTTACATCATCTCAGTTAAATCTCAACAGTGGCCAAAATGACACTTAACATCCAGGAAACTCGCTACCAGTATTCCAAAGAGGGTGTTTAAATACTTCCAATAGTCACCTAATGCTAGAACATGTCCGTGCCATATTTACAATAGTACAGGCATTATATTGGCACAGTTCGAGCACAAAAGACACCCACGACTAAGCCGCTGACTTGAAACTAATATTGTCGTGCAAATGGCCAAGGGCACTCCACTTACAGCTTGATGATAGATTAAAGATGCATCCTATCACGATTACGACTAGCAGTGACATGTCGCTGACGATTTCCAAGGCAATCCGTACTTATTCTGGGCGAATAAACAACACCCCGCGGGTAACTGTCACAAAAAGAGGATTCGTTCATTTGCTGATCCGATTACATTAATGTTTGGCGGCAATCGTGTGATGTTCCTAATTAGAAACATTAAAGTTCTAGCCAGTTACTTGGATTTCTGACAGAACTTTAGCGACATGCATGCTCTGTGAATGTCAACTTTGTATATCAGTTAAACATTGAAACTGGAAGACATGAGGTAATAGCTGCACACCAACGTTTATGTAGTTTATGCAATTTAACTGAAATTGAAAGTGAATGTACAAGTGTACAATGATCTCCGACTCAAATTCATCCTACCATATTACTAGAAGATACCAAGTATGTTTAAATATATCCAATTATTGTCAAACAGCTCGTTGTTGATAATTAAGAACCTAGCAAGATTCCTGCACTATGCACAACTGTAAGAAAACCTTTGTCAATCAGACCATAATCTTGCATATACACAACTCTCTGTAGTCAGACTTATACCAATAGAGTGTACATGTACCATTCTGTCACGAGAGGAATTTAATGATAAAGTGAAAATAAACCAAAACCTAATCCTAGGTTTCACCCCCCAGTTCATACAATAAACCACAAGCTTGCATTAAATTAAAATATATTATATGGGACATTTGTTTTACAATTTACTGCGTAGTGATATTAAAGCGTTGATGGGTTAACATGAGTAATGCGCCAAAGACATATAGTCCCGTAACAAATACTGCTCAATTTAGCGTTTTAATACGCGATGACAATAATAAACTGTATGCAAGTGAGTAAATAACAATAATATTTGGAAGAATTTAAAATACGGCGAATTAAAACTCGGAAACAGATCATTATTCAAACGAGGGGTCATCGCCATGGTATCGCGCTCGAGCTGCTCGGCTTGAAAAGTTTGGCGCACGGTTTGTCAGTTACATGTAGTTTACATAATATCAGATTCTACAGATACGTCCTGTTTAGCCTGATTCTCTTCACAGTGACGAAGAATAATTTCAAGACGGTCTGGAAATTCTTGTGGCCTGTGATCTGCTAGCTGAGAAAATCAGTTCTGTCGACTTATTTATCATATTGCCATTACCCTTGTCGACAGATATTTGCAAGAGGAATGTCCGAATTATTAAAAGGAGCAAACATATAAGCCCAAATGTTCGGCTACAGCTGTGTATACAACAACAACCACAACAAATGTCAACAATTTTGATGCAGGCCTACCTCACACCTCTACTACCTCCATGAGATTTACAAACTCGAAATGTCAGTCTTTGGAGTTGACAAACATATCTTCCAACACCATTTTGCTGCACATTTTTAAGAAAAGCACTTGGTGTCATTCGAGCCGACATTTCGATCGGCTGCTAACACGATATTGACCTTAAATTGTGAACTACATGCTAATTAACCTTGGCGTATGAATAAATAGTAGAAATTCGTGCAACGGTTTAAAATATTACGTCATAGTTGTTTACACTAGATATCAATGTTTCTGCATTCTTGTAAATGAATTAAAATAATAATAACATTTACTCACTCTGATGAGACAAAATACATGGAGTATTTTGAACTACTTTTCTCGCGTAGTGTTAATTTGATCGGTGTTGCAGGGCACTTCCGGGGCGAGTTGGCAAAAGTGTCAGATTCTTTCAGATTTTCTTTTGATGTTTTGGTGTTCTTCTGCTGTCGTATGAACAACAAATTATAATGATTTAGACTTGTACAATTTTTGAATTAACAGCATCAAATGTCGACGTACTTTTCACCCGATGTTCAATCAGAATGTTCAAGGGGGATTCATCTGCAGAGAACCGAAATCGCTGTGAACTTACAGACGATTTTGACAGTGACAACGGGGACTTGGGCTTAGGATCGGGTCTAAAACCCGGCGGTATTTGCTCCCCCCACACGCTACCGCTGTATTATTTATCCCCTACACGTAGTGATTCTGGAAAGGAGGACAATCCCCTGGACATTGACACACACACAGAGCAATCAGATAAACAAAAGAAAGGGAAAATCTCACGTTTGTTTTCACGATCGTCAAGCAGATCGAGTAGGAAATCGAGTGAAGGACAGGACTCGCTTGAAGATACAGCTAACAATAAAGAAGTTGAATTCCCTTCGTACGCTGATATTCCTTACGGAACATCAATCAGACAGCAAAAGCTATTATATGAGAAAGATTTAGGACATCTCTTTCACAAAAAAAATCCCCCAGACTTTGCAGATGCAGATATTTTTCATGTGACAGGTTTGTAAACTGTTATGAATATGGTACAGAAGGCCTTCTCATTTTTGTTTTCTAGACTATTCATATATCAAAATGTAACGAAATGGGAATGTAATAACTTAATAAGTAACCATAAAGCTACATAACTATTAGCACAATGAATAGGGCTAATATTCCTCCGTCTTAGCCCGACGTCCCGCCTATCTCAACCCATGGTGAAAGTTGGAAATCGATCCTCCGCTACCTCCGGCCTCTCAAAACATATATATGATTTTCTCTGATTTTTTTTCATACACTGAAAACAATGGCTAGTATTTTAACTACTTGCAATATATATTTTCTGACGGTTTTCGATCTTAATATTGCAAAGGGAGATAACTTGAACTTGTCAACTCGGGCGAGAAACTCAAATAAAACTTTATTTAAACCTCAGTAGAGAAAGAAAGAGTAAGATTATTGTGACTTTTGCATCCGAAAAAAAATCAGAGAAAAATCGGATATATGTTTTCAGAGGCCGGGGATAGTTGCGTTTGCCCGAGGATCAGTTTTCAACTTTCACCATGGGTTGAGATAGGCAGGATGTAGGGCTAAGACGGAGGAATTAGCCCTACCGGTATTCATTGTGCTAAATTTGACCATGATGTTCCACTTTTTAAAACGCAGCTACTGGACTATGTAAGGTTACAATTGACATACATGTACCAAATTGAAATCTATAATAGCGTTCAGATTACAAAACATTGTTCCACAGTAGTTAATTAAACACATAAAAGTTGGTATTTGTAAAAACTTAAATTTACAGTTAGGAGAGCTCAAACTCTGTATCTCTAGATAAGGCTACATGATATGATAGACGATCAGAGATACATAACTCTGCATTTACATTAGTCCTGATATATAACCGAGAATTCATATGCATATATAGCCTAATGGCAATTCTCAGTTATGAAGTTGGTACGTACAAATTGTTACCCCTGAGTCTTTTTGCAGCTTCTGTGTCACCTCCTCAATTTGAAAGTAGACTCGTCCGAGAGTGACGTAATGAAACTTCCGGGCAAGTCTACTTTCAAATTGAGGAGGTGACAAATGTCTGATGCTTGGTAGATTTTGCCACACTAGTGTATTTCTATCCTGATTTCTTGACAAAATTTGTTTGGATTACCATAAAAGACGATGCAAATGAAAGCTTATACGCTATTGATTACTGTGGTGGTTGTATTTTGGAAATATATCTGGAGCTATATACAGCTATATGGAGCTCCCAGGTAAGCGTTTATGCATACCAACTTCATAACTGAGAATTGCCATTTGGCCATATATGCATATGAATTCTCAGTTATAAGGTAACGCGGGGTAACTTTGACATAGGGGTAACTTTGACACCTCTTTGACAGAATTGTCTCAGAATTTTATTCTAGTCTATGATGATTTATCTCCCATGTAAGTAAACCAGGGGTGTCTCTTGGA
>JAVFBX010184347.1:0-14132 GCA_034783855.1 Mopalia kennerleyi | reverse complement strand
TCATCCCAACCATTTCACTACTGCTTCATCCCAACCATTTCACTACTGCTTCATCCCAACCATTTCACTACTGCTTCATCCCAACCATTACACTACTGCTTCATCCCAACCATTGCACTACTGCTTCATCCCAACCATCACACTACTGCTTCATCCCAACCATTACACTACTGCTTCATCCCAACCATTACACTACTGCTTCATCCCAACCATTGCACTACTGTTTCATCCCAACCATTGCACAAGTGCTTCATCCCAACCATTACACAACTGCTTCATCCCAACCATTATATTACTGCTTCATCCCAACCATTGCACAACTGCTTCATCCCAAACATTACACTACTGCTTCATCCCAACCATTATATTACTGCTTCATCCCAACCATTACACTACTGCTTCATCCCAACCATTGCACAACTGCTTCAGCCCATGTGCACTGCTTTCATGCACTTGAATGCATACTGGTCATTTTTTGGTATGTACACATGTAGGCCTACAGCCTTGATGTGTTATGCATCACACATACACATTAATTTGTGTTTTTTTTAACGTGTTTATATTAATTGACCAACAGATTTCTGACAATTAACATCAATAACACTATTGGAGCTTTATGTCTACTGAAGGTAACTTAAAGGAAATGTGTTTTATATTAATTTTGTATGTCTTAATACTTTCTTTTAACACATTTTATGCTGCGAATGTGTTGGTTTTGCAAAAAACTGACTTATTTAATCTCCATTGACCCCCTGTTGTTGTTGCAGCACGTTGTGCTTGGTCTGAAGGGGTTTCTAGCATACATCATCCCAGACATCCCTAAATGGGTACAGCTTGAACTGGCAAGGATAGACTACAAGTCTAAATTGGCGCTTCAAAATGAGGTAATGACTAACTAAATTTAATTAGGAGACTAAATTGGAGCAAATCCATAGAGGTGTGTTCAGTATTTTGATAAGTAAAGTCTACAATTCCACCCATAAAGCGAACAGTTCTTAGAGAAAAGTGTCATTAGTGGTAAACATTAGAGAAATAAACTTTCATATGGCCAGTTAGACGTCTATTTAGCCTTATTATGCAATAATAAAGATTGGCCTAATAGTTTAACAGGACTCAATATAAACACATTGCAAACAGAAACACTTCATGTTGCCTCAATCACCCCTGGAAAAAATGTAAAATGTCGCGCGACCACTAATTTTCAAGTTAAAAATTTCTCACCAGATTCTACTTACTGCGAATTGGAGTGGGTTTTATAAAAAAAAAAATTTTATTAGCCTTAACCAACAGGGGCCAGTTGCTCGAAGCGCTATTAAATGTAATCCTCTATTAGATAACGTCATGCCATGTTGTTGGTCTATCTTCAACCCGGTATTAGCGACTTCATCTGGTGTTGGCGGTTAATGATCTTCCGAATAACTGGCCCCAGAAGAATAACTCTCAATATCTTGTTCTAGACAATTTTCAGAATTATTTTGTTAAAAAAATAATTTTTTATAGTTATAAAACGTGAAATAGGGCACTTTGACCTTGAAGTACCCATTTATAGAAGCATCTGTAATATTTCTCACCATCTTGCTAAGAAAAGAAACAAAAATTCTTTCCCCTTGATCAGACATCCTTATACTCAAATGCTCCCTAGCAGACATATTCAATGGTTAATTTCTATTTCTTCGAAGCTGCAGGTTGATTTTTTCTAGAGCCACATCAAATACCATGCTTGCTACATATTAATCATAATGTACATGCTCATTTCACCTTCTACCGTTCACAGGATCGAGTCCATCTATCGACCCTCAGGTATATGAGTGAGTCATAAGATGTGGCTTCGGCAATCGCAGGTGTGGTTTTTACAAGGTTTCCTCCTGGTTTTCCACCATAATTGGGCAAGGATCAGTGTGAAGTGGACAAGCCGTCGTCATAAAAGTGAAATACCCTTGAGTACGACGTTAAACCCCAATCAAACAAACAAACAAACAATCATTTCACCTTCTCTTGAAATGTCTGTAGTTTAGCCGTTAAAACTTTAAATTAGATTTATTTAAAATCTCTGTGATTTTATCTATTTGATTTTTGTTTATTGTATTTAAACCATAGGCCTGAATAAACACCTTTTTCCCAAATTTTTCACATAAACCACTAAAGCTTTCTTTTGTACTGTTTATATAGAACATGAGATGATTCATTAGTTTTACTAAATTTACATCCTTGTGCCAGTGTGATTCATTTTTTGAAATATTCATTAAATTGATGTTCTGTTTGAATTGTAGAGATTATCTGAGGCTTGTAAGAGGAAGGAAGGAAAATCCCAGTAACTTGCTGGTGACAGGAAATAAATATCAACAGAGACTCCGTGTATTAGTAAAAAACAATACACTTGTTTTGATCTCAATATTTTGCCGATTTATTTTACAATGACCAGGCCATCCACAATAATATATTTGTTTCAAGTAACATGGGCGTAAAACAAACGGCTAGGTAGAAGGAAGGGATTATTATTCCAACTGTTGACCCTCATGTATATGAATGAGTCGCACGGTGTGACTCTGGCAATCGCAAGGGTGGTTTTAACCAGGTTTCCATTCAGTTTTCCACAATAATTAGCCAAGGAACAGTGGAAAGTGAGCAATCTGTCTTCATATACTAGTAAGTGAAATACCCTTGAGTATGACAATAAATACCAATTATTCAGTTATAAAGCAGTATAGCCTGTCACATTTGTGTGAAGAGTTTTTATCTTTTCTATTTCATCAATAATTTTCGTGAAAACAATTTTTTTTTAAATTTTTGACAAAAATACCGACATTTTTTTTTTTTTTTCATTGACTTTTTGGGTCGGTCAGGTTGCAGGAAACAAATCAATTATTATGGATGGTCTCCGGTTAATAGACGTGTTTTGATGATGGCAAAATAAAGTGCTGAAAAGATTGAGTTTGATTCAGATGAGTCTTTTGTTCTTTGAAGTGACAAAACTTACCTGTGCGTGGAAATCTAGGATTTAGGAATGTAGAATACATTTTCTCCACTTTTATCTCTCTTTTTACTGTGATTTTTTACATTTTTCTACTGAAACTTTTTACAATTTTAGAAAATACTAAAATCCTTCACTGTATCTGTAGTTAGTTTTTCATATTGTTGGGGATTTTGGTGCAATTTTAATGTATGTTATTTAGATGATGTAGTAGCTGATATTATAACTGCTGTTGATATATGATTTATAAACTGGCTTCGGAATTTTAAGTCAGAACTATGCAGAGCTTGTAATGCATTATTGGAAACCTTGTCTCCCATAGAGTGAAAATGTCATACGGGGGTATCTGATATATTAGAATTTCCACTGACAAGCTTAACATAATAGAGTAAAGTGACTACTCCAAAAAAGGACGAAAAATTCATATTGACTCAATATTTCGGTTTATTATCAAACCATCATCAGGACTTTGGAGTAGTCACTTTACTCTATTATGTTAAGCTTGTCAGTGGAAATTCTAATAGTACATAAACTGTATTCAATTATTGTTAAAGATCAAATTGTGAAAATCTGTAGTATATGGTACTGTATAAATTTTTGGTCAACATACCTATGCTTGTAAGTTCAGTCACATAACGAAAATGTTACAGTGGCAACATTTTCATTATGTTCGTTGAACTTGTACATAAATCCGGTTAAATTGAAAAATATTTGGCACAGAAAGGTTTTAGTTTTAGTAAGACTTGACAATGCTTGTTTAGCACGAATTATTGTGAAGATCCTTTGTGGAGATGTCTGGCTGGCATATATGGTTCCGTATCAACTGATGGTGCATATACCGTTACTTATATATAAAGTTCGAGCAAATGTATAGCCTATTGTCTTCATCTGGAATCGGCATGCCTGAGTAGGAACACACCATGGCCAAGGTAAACACAAACACATCCTACACGTAGAGAAAATGTTCCAGTGAATTATATAATGAAAATTCTGTTAAGTTTGAAAGTATCTATATGGAAAATTGTTTCAATAACAGATGGCAATGCCTGTTTAGCACGAATTTACACCAAACAAAACTCTTCTCTTGGCCTTTTTTATCAGTGCTGTTCAACTTCAGCTTCACAATTATGTTTGTATGTTGACTGAATAATGGAAAAATTAGTAGCCTAAAATGAACAAATTTAAGCCTCAGAAAATTTTACATCTTACTTTTATCACGTTTTCAGTGCTGATGGAGATTTTGCCATAACGTTATTTACAAAAGCAACGGTCTATTATGACGGGAGAATAGTGTGGGATCCACCTGCCATTGTTAAGAGTTACTGTCCCATCGACGTGGAGTTCTTTCCCTTTGACATGCAAAACTGTTTCTTGAAATTTGGCACATGGTCTCATAACGGCAAAGACGTTGACTTACATCACCCATGTACCTTGAACCAATCTATACAGCTTAACGAATCAGTCGAAGTTGCCAATGGGATCAGTCTTGACGGCTTTTACCCGAACGTTGAGTGGGACGTTATAAACGTTACTGCTAAACGGACCGTAAAGAAATACTTGTGCTGCCCGGAAATTTTCCCAGACATTACATTCTTCATCACTCTCCGACGAAGGACATTGTTTTACAGCGTTAATTTAATCGTTCCATGTATGGCCATATCATGCCTCTGTGTTCTTGTTTTCTACCTGCCGTCAGACAGTTGTGAAAAAATTACTCTGTCTATTTCAATTCTACTCGCATTAACTGTGTTCTTTTTGCTTCTTGCGGATTTAATTCCGCCAACGTCATTAGTAATACCCCTGATTGTAAAGTATCTCCTATTTACCAGTATCATAGTGACGTTGTCTATATTATTGACTGTTTTTGTGCTTAGCATTCACCATCGGACGCCCAGTACGCATACAATGTCGCCCTGGGTGAAAAGGGTATTTACCGAAATACTCCCCAAAGTTTTGTTGATGCGTCGACCAGAAATGGAACGCCCCTCGACAGTTATAGGACAAGAGGAGTGCAATGGTGTTGATAGGGACTCCTCCCCGATACGTGAAATTCGGAAAGCTCAGATGATGAACCGGGCACGGAGGTCTGACTCTGGGGACGAAAGTGAAGGAGAGGGCACTTATACCCGTCTACGTCAAGTGCAGCAATACTCCACGGAGCTGCGGGAAAGTTTTAAAAGTGTGCAGTATATTGCCGACCGAATGAAAACTGACGATATGGAAGAAGCTGTAAGTAGTTTACTCCCTGCTTGTCGGTTAAAAAAATTATATTATCCCCGTCACTGTGTGTTTTAGAGGAAGAATTACATCTCCTTCCAATTTTATGTCTGGGAGATGCACTGAAAACGAATAAATTATACGCCCAATTATTGCACCAATAAGCGCCGTACTGCATTTGATTTTAGTTATTTACTAGAATTGTGGCGTCGTAGTGAATCATCTATATGCCTTTCAAAATTAAAAGCGACCCCACAATATACACTACCATTGGTGACATCATCTATCCATGCTTATTTAAAAGCAATAATAAATGCAGAACAACAAATTATAAAGATGTTCACATTTCCAAGATGGCAAGCGATGTTTTCTTGTTTTACCACGTTCATGTAAGTTCCAACCGGCTGTGTAAACTCTCAAATGTATATTCATTTTTCTTACAGGAAATAAGAGATTGGAAGTATGTTGCTATGGTGATGGACAGGCTATTTCTGTACATCTTCACGCTGGCTTGTTTCCTGGGTGCCACGTGCATCTTTTTAACGGCACCGTCTTTATACGACCCACGAGAACCAATCATCGACAACTCCGTTGATCTATGCCAGACGCAAATAGTCCCAAATGGTTATATCTAATAAATAATATGTGATGTCATTGGGAAACCATTTTATAGCGCGGCGCTGTCGTTTGTGTGTGACTTGGTTCGGAATACATTCGGCGTGTTACACCTGTCAAACCATCACTAGCAAAATGTCCGGACAGCAGACTTTAAACCAAGAGCTCGGGACTGGCTTCTCATCAAAGGTACGCTCTACACAATCAGTCCATCTTCATTGTTGGGCTAAATCTAGTGGCGGCACCAATGGTAAAAATGGCGGTGGAGGTGGGGTGGGTGATGGTGCAACTGAGACGTATCAGCTTGACTGATTCTGTATATCCAGGGATTCAAACCAGAATCACCATTGCATACTGACCTGTGTATGGACAGTTCGAACAAAATCTCAAAATGCTTACGGATATAAACACTTTTGACTTTATTCCATTTATTTTCCCGATAAATAAGGTACCAACTTGCCAACTACAGAAGGCCAGTTGACTGACTGACTGCATGGTCTTGGTGGCCGGTATTTACTGCTGGCTTTGCTTACTACACTTATTTTAAAATAAGGACTGAACAATTTTCAAATTTAACAAATAAACCCCAAATGAATTTATTTGTAAATTTTTGGATTCGATTTTATGTTTGAAATATTTTTTTCAATTATCTTGTCAGAAAACCAACTGTTGCATTTGTTTTCAACATGTCTTTACTGCAATGCTAATATACTCTCGTGACGTGTTGGAAGTTAACGCCAGAAGAGTTTTATTCACGCGTGAGGTGTAGAGAAAACTCAGATTGCCACACATCAGCAGCAATGTTGTGGTTATGTGTGTGTAATTTGAGAAGAGATAACACCGCTTATGTTAATCTAGAAGCACGTTAATTTAAAGAGTGAGTGCTTATGCGCACCTCTAAACACTTCAGTATCAAAAATATTTCATGGCAGTCTTCATAATAGCCCCAATCCCAACATAATAAAGTTTTCGTAACAGCGACTATAGGCCTTAGTCGACAATGGATAATGCATCACAGATTCTAAACCCAAATCAATCTTGAATCATTTAGTAACGTAGTGTACCTATAATCAATATGTACATTAAATGCTGAGTTACGTATTATTGAATTCCTCGAATACTCTGTCATTGGAATGATATGGTATTTTAGTTACATGGTGCTTGGTGAGTTGAAGGGAGCTCCCTGTTTAGATAAACGGGGGTAGGGCTAAGACGACCGTATTAGCCCAATACATTGTGCTACTTGTCCTAGGGTTTCTAAGCTAAAAAGGAAAAGAAAGAAGCCGATTTGTTTGTGATGTCTTTGTATTGTCCTGTAAGTGTGTGTATTTGTCCTGTGATGTTTATGTGTGTTGCCAGTGGTGTTGGGGGTGGTTTCCTTCACCCATGGGGCTGGCACGCCGTCGTGTGTGTGAATTAATCTTAAGGACGGCGTTAAACCCCAATCAAACAAACAAATTAGTGAATATATACGGTAAGACTCAATACTAAAGTTTTTGTTCGAGTTGAATGAAAAGTTATTTCTATTTTTTCAAATCTTCCAACTGGAACCGCCCGTGCTTTCAAAATATGTCCAACTATAGTGTTTGGTTCACCCAATACTGTTTTGTTAGTAACTTCTATATTGGATTACCGGAGTTTAAACATGTATTTTTATATTATTTGAGTTATTTCAACTACACATGTCTAAAAGATGTCTAGGTAAACAATTTATATGAAGGAAGGACATTTATAAGACATAAATTCAAGAAAAACACTTGCAAGTTTGGATATAATTTTATTTTTTAAATTCAAAAAGTGTAAGCACGTTCGATTCAGCAAAGTTCGAAATGGAACAGGGACAGATAACCGCCGTGCTTGTCACGCGGCAGTTATCCCCCCTTACTTATCTGTAAGTTGGTAGTAGAAGGCATTTTGTATTACAATTCCATAGGAGACCTCCTATTAATTGGGTTTTGGTATAATGGTGATACATTTGGAGTAGATTTGAACCAGTCCTTAACTTTGTGTGTTTAGACGAAAGTTGAAATCGATATGACTTCAATAGCATATTTTTGTAATGGAATAAAATTCTGTTTTTCTTTTGCAAACATGCTATGTTGTTGTCATTTGTATGCATTTAAATAACTGGATGCCAGTTAAATCGTTTATAAATTATTTGCATAAAGCTTCATTTTCATGTTAAATATATTATCAATATATATTGAACTCAGAGCCAATGGAATTTATCTCGGTGCATGGTATTAACTCAGTTGAAAGTAGAGCACCATCATTTAATCATTTAAGCCAAATACGATTGGACGCCAATCAACCAATCAAAAACTGCAGTCCGTGCAACGTTTGCAGTTCATATACTCGGAATAACCTAAGCTGTTTTCATGAAATAATGTGAACTGAACAGATAGTCAAACTATACGAAAAGCTAAACCTGCTGGTTTTGTAACAATAAAATGTCTTTCAGAGCTGATCATATATATGACAAAAAATACTTGCATATGTGAAAAGCAAACTACTCACAAATTACACAAAAAGATTTAGGAAAAACAACAATAAATAACACGTTAAACTTATCATATTATCACAGTAAATTATCACATCTTACAATTAACCGACGCGTTGTACCGTTGGCAAATATATTTTTCAAATTGTCTACAATATAATTATTGCAAAATGTCAGAAGGAATCAACTAAAAGTTGTTTTTATGTTGATTGAGGCGTTATGCAATGTTTAAAGGTGCATGCAGTCCTGCTAATGTGCAAATCCGCAGTTCAAGTGTGCAAATTCCAAGTTCAGGCGTGCAAATCCACAGTTCAGTGTTCAAATTCATAGTTCAGGTGCGCGAATTCAGTTCAGGTGTACATATTCACAGCTCAGGTGTGCAAATTCACACTTCTGGTGTGCAAATCCAGTTCAGGTGTGCAAATCCACAGTTAAGGTGTGCAAATTCCTAGTTCCGGTGGGCGAATCCACAGTTTAGGTGTGCAAATTCACAGTTCTGGTGTGCAAATCCAGTTCAGGTGAGCAAATTCACAGTTCAGGTGTGTAAATTAACAAATTCGCTGTCTCCACGTGCACAATGCGGGCTTTGTGTCGCGTTTAAGCAGCTCCGAGAGCGCCATGGCTTGATAAGCTCATTACAACCTCCCACAATCTTCCGGGGTATAACTTACCCTTGCCGTACAGGACTGATCAGAGTACATGTATGCGACAAAAAACATCAAAACAAATTTGCGACCATCTTCACAAGCCAAGGTTAAGACATGGGTGTATTAACCTTGGAACACTACAAACCTCTAGCGTGTTATACAAGTCGAATAAGGGCACACAATCTTGTCCCATCTGGGGTTTTCCCCTAAATCCGCCGGCCAATGAAATCAGCCGATTCAACGACAGTAGGAGTCCACGCCCTAGGGCAAATACTGACTGAAAGCAGTGCTCGAAATCAAGAGCAGGTTTTCTTTTCACAAATCCAGTCGTTCTATTTCTTGGAGTCTTATTTTGTAACCCTCAAGTGCCATTCAACTTTTCAACGCAGACAGGCTGTAGGCCTGCGCAAGGCATGGAGGTAACGCAGCGACGGTTTTAATCAAATGTTACAGTCTGAAGATGTTTGAAAAGAATTATCAAAACAAATATAAGTGACTGTTGTACGGTAGAGCGTCACATGGTCCCACGATTCTGGGTGTATGCTGCCAATGGAAATCCAGCATTTGAGGCTAGGCCAGAACACAAAAAAGCCATGAAATGTCACATAACAGTCTTTATATAAGGATACCATGTGGGCTGACTTTAATACGTCACTCGGTGTTTACATTTTAACTCATATACAGTGTGCCAGCATCCAATGGTGTCAAGGGGAATCCCTCTCGAGCTAGGCCATCGATATAATTAGCCTATGACCGCTTCCCCAGATACGTCGATAATGGTCTGAATTTTGTTTATGCAGCAAATGTTGTGTTTGCATTCAAAATTTGAGAATTTAAGCTAACTAACATCACAGTTGTGGGTTAGGATTTGAAGATAAACTATTTGTCTCACAAGAACAGGTGGTATTCATTTATTTTATGCGATTATAGTGGACTTGAATCGGTTAATTACACCACTCATTTTTTTCTGGGTAAGCTCGTCCAAAGTTAAATCATCATCAAGAACCAGTGTAGCTCCTACCATGCAAGTCATACTGACCATAACAGTATCTGTGCTTCAACACTATAATGATTATGAAGTGCTGCTGAAAACACGTCTGTTTTGAGATGACAACCTAGAGTGGATCGGACTTTCAACCAATCAACTCTAGTCGGAACCGCTTGTGGTTTGTGACCTTTCGCAAAACTTTCTTCCCTTTATTTTGCCCACAGCCGTATAAGCGTTTTCCACTGCTTAGCGATGAAGGTATTTTTTTTTAGCACAGTGATGCGCATTAATAAAGAATTAGGCTAGATTGCAAAGCAAATTTTTATTTAATCTCCAGATTGTAGATTTTTATTAAATTCACCCCCATGTATGCAAACCTGGCAAGCGTTGGCTGAAATATCTGGTAATGGCAATAATCGGAACATCTGATATTTTAACTTAATAAAAACTATTATAATGGCAAATATGTTACAATTGGTAATTAAATTGTTCATATGTATTTGCTGTTAATAGGATATATTTTGTGTGTGAAAATTTAAGTGCTAAATCGATCCATGTCACTATTAAGCTATGGTCTCTGATGTGCCGATGAATGGTCCGCCAAGTTTCCACAGCCAAAGGGAGCTAGATTGATTGAATGATTGATTGATTGGTGTTTTACGCCGTGCTTAAGGGTATTTAACTTATATGACGACGGTGTATTCCAACAACAATTGACATTAGCACAACCAAGATGTGAAGCGCTTCCATAATGTTGCAAAGTAAATTTTCCTCAAGTGCTAAGTAAAGACAGCATTTGCCAGGGGGCAAAGGGAGATAAATGGTCGGAAGTTTACTGAAAGTCATATTTGCAAGAGATAGGTTTCCATAAAAATAGCTATCCTTACTTTAAAGGAGGAAGAGTACCACACAATGTCATATCACACTCAAACAATAATCATATCGCTTAGTGTAATGGTGGGAAAAAACTTATAAAGGTTTATGTTCACCAAAAAAAAAGGTCCTCACAAATCCCGGGGTCCCCATAGTCAAGGTTAATAGACGGCCCAATGTCCCCATATGTCTCAATAAACCACTAATTGATTAGTTGCTTGATTATTTTATTCCGCCTGATCACATTACAGAAAAAACCCGCAATGATATAAAACAGACGTTTCATACAATATATTCCACTTTATATATCCGTGCGGTGTCCGCCCAATCCACTTACGTGATCTTCACTGAGAAGACAACGTCGGCCAATCAGGCGAGACGCCGCGTGGAGATAGAACAATAGTGCCATCAAGAGGATCATTGTTAGTATTTTTGAAATAGGCGAAATATATTATTAATAGGTAGTATCAATTATTATTACAGAAAAGTATATTGATAGCAAGGTGGTGAAAAGATTATAAAGCTTAATTAAGGATAAGTTCAAGTCCTGATTGCTGCACGCCGATGTATATCAATAACTTAATCAGACGAGCTACGCGGTATATTGGTCTACATACTGAACTTACTTATCCTATTTCGATGCACCGTTCATGGGGTCGAGTCCAACCGTCGACCGTCAAGTATATGTGTGTGGCTCCCATAATCGCAGGATGCGGGTTTACTAGGTTTCCTCCCTGTTTTCCACCGTAATGTGGCAAGGATCAGCGTGAAATGGACATAATGTCGGCCTAAAAGTGAAATAACCTGAAGTACGACGTTAAACCCTAGCAATGCAATGCAGCCTATAGTAACTCGCCAGACAAGAACGAATTTAACAAAATAGTTTGTAGTTGTGATTTAAACAGAGATACTGAATTGCATTCTTTCAAGTCTGAGGGTAATTTGTTCCATTTTTTTCTGTTCAGTGGAGCTTATTGAGACCGCGACGATATAGAAGATATAAATTGTGCGATTGACCACGAGTTGGGTATAGCGGAATGTGGGGTTGTTTTATAAAGTACGACCGAAATGGATAAGGAAGAGAGACCTGGTTGTAAAAGTCAACTGGGGTATTATTTAAATCTTTCATAATCAACATCCCAGAATCAAAGAATCAAGGGTCGAAAACCGTTGGTATATGTGCTCATGTTCATAATATTGAGTAGTAGTGATTAAGCATTTATTCAACAGACGCCAGACAGTTGGTGGGCTGAGGATTAGCTAGTTCTATGTCCACTTTTATGAATTTTACAGTTAACCTATTGATAGGGTTTTAAGGACTAACAACTTATATGTCACAAAGTTACACTTCATAACTAGAAGTAATTCTATGAGAAAATTCATGGTTATACATAGGAACATGTGACGGGTTAACATTTAACCTTAATTATCTAAGTTCAACGAAAAGTGGACATAGAGCCAGTTAGTCCTCAGCCCACGAGTTTGCTACCTTTAATTTGTTATTGTCGTTGGGAAATTACCATACATACATAAATAACAATGAGAACTCCAAGATAAAGAGCTTTATAAGCTTTATTGAACAGACAATAGGTGTTTCATATACTCTTTTCTCTCGCCGCTTTACAATTTATTTCTTTGAACAAATTAAATTTAGAGGAATTAGATGTAGATACACATGGAAACATAATGACAAAGTACATTTTATGTTTAACGGAAAATATACTAAAAAGTATTGGTAACATTACCATAAAAAGTGACTACGTCACAAACCGGTAAACCAAACTGTTGAAAAACTTATGCAAAAAGTCACCGCTGTTTATTTAAATTTTAATAATTTGTATAGTGCAAAAGTGAAGTGCATTGTCAACACACTGTTCAGCTATGGGCAGTTGAAGCGCACCTCGTAGTCCAGACAATTGCCGGATTGTTGAGAATTTACACAAGAGAGGCCATAGGCCGGCCCCACAGTGAGCCTCTGACTAACCGTGCCGTAATACCCAGAGCCTACATTCCAGGTAACGTGGGTTCCAGCCCTCCAATCATTTCCTGTTATCTAATAAAGAAAGCAGGTTCATCTAAATTAAAATAGTTCATTTATACTCTTCTTACAGCGGCAGTTAAAAACTGTGATGTTAACATATTATGGCTGTACGTATTAACTTTAAATCCAAAAGTAAAAAAATCTATAAATCTCGAAAACAATACAATTCAAACAACCAACAGCTGTTCTATGGCAATATATGCCATATTTTCTTTTTGAAAAGTAGACGAATAAAGAAGTTGGATGCTTAGTACAAATTCTAACAAAAGGTTCTTAATTTGTGCTATTTTAGTTGCGAGAGCGAGGCTATGGTAACTATAGCCCAATGCTCAAAGTGATATATATTAGATGTATAGGCACATAAATTATTTAAAGGAATATGAATAGTCTTGATGGGGATGGATACATCAGTTATCATACATACATCATTAAAAAGAACAGATCTATTCAGGGTTGTGTTCACTTAAAGCTTAAAAACTTACCAAACTTTTAAGTTCATAGTCGCCCTTACCCCCTGGATTATCCCTGTCGAACAAGATGGATGCTGTAAGATAGAAATAATTATGATATTGACTTATAAATGACACTTTACAGAGGCAAGCAACTTGTTTTAACTTCATTTATTCAATACATATATATATATATATATATATATATATATAGCTCAGTCTTATCGAACGCAGGCTCGGTTAACCAGATATCCAAGTTCGAATCCGATGGAGGAAAGTCCAATTTTCTTGCTATACCATAAACCTATATATTTTTTAAATAGCTGTTAAGTCTTACTGCTTACGACCTAACATTTCGGCCTTAAAAAGTTTGATTGTTTTACTCATGTAATTGGTTGAAATTAAAGTGCTCGTTCTTTGAAAGGTTTATTTGTGTATTTGTTTGAATGACCTGGAACGTTGTATCCAAGGGGGTTTCACTTATATGACCACGAATTGTCCAATTCGGCGTTTCTAAAACACGGTGTAAGAATTAAAAAAAACCCTGCAGCGATTGCCAAAACCACCTCGTGACACACCCTTGTATACCTGCGGCCCACTGGTTAACTTAAGGTCTTGCTGGACCCCTTGCACTCAAAATCAACCAAATTTTTTTATCGCCTAGATTAAAAGTTAGGTATTCAAACTATATGTTAGTGAAAAATATTAATCGAAATTCTATTTACAAACAGTTCAATTTAAGCCTATAATTTAACTTCCCCATGATCAAGTATTCAAGTCGCAAAACTTTAATTGCCTATTTCTGGCACTTCACTTTTAAGCCGACACTAC
>JAVFBX010184336.1:0-14132 GCA_034783855.1 Mopalia kennerleyi | reverse complement strand
TTTTCCTGAAAAAAGTCAAATTTTCATCATTAATTTTAGAAATATTAACATAAAAAGAGAACTAGGACGAAATCATACAATTTGAAGGACCGTTTTTTAGTTTAATATGTCATCATCAAGCTTGTCGAGTGTTAGGGTTGTAACTTGAACAGGTTATGAGAAAACAGCGTTGAAAAATTGCCTACCGACAAAAAATGAAGTCCTTGAATTCGGGCGGAAACCATCCGGCTGTACACTGACAATGCACTGAATCACAATTTTCAAACCTAAAATTGAAGGAATTCTGATTTGTATTTTTGTATAATTGTTTCACTAAATACAGGCTAATAATGTGAATTTTCCTATTAACAAATAAAATAAAAACAGACAAATTTTGACCTCGAAGGGGTCGACCTACCTTAAGTCGCTCAGCAATGCAAGAAGAGGCCAATTTGTATTGAACATTGAGCAGGGTAACCGGTCGAGGGTTTTGCCGAGGTGTCAAAACTACATTGGTCTTAACAACACCACTATGGCCAGTATCCAGGGTTTAAATACCATTTTAACAGGAATTAAGCTGAGAAGCTAGCAGGTTTACCACTAGGGGCTTTTTTAAATACATTTTTGGTGCAATAAGCAATGTGTTGTGAAAACCTACTGACATACAACCACATCTATGGTTATAAAAAAAAGCAATGTTTGAAGTTAAGCTGTGTTATACCTTGAGTAATGTTTGCGAAATTAAATGAAAAGCAATCCCATCGGTTCTTTGCCTGAACCAAACTAAAATTCAGGTTTACTATGGCTGCCATTTTGTTCTACAGAATTTGGAGAAATGAATTTCCATTATTTGTTCAGGACACATACGGGTGACTATTGTAAAATGATGCAATGGAGGTCATTTTGTTGTACGGAATTTGATGGCATTTAATCCCATCTGTTGTCTTAAATGGAAAAGACTATATTTTAAGTTTCCAGTTAATCTGAGTATTTGTTACATGTACAGTAATGAATATTGTAAAATAATGCAATGGGGGTCATTATGTTATACGGAAATTAATGAAATTTGACCCGATCTATTGTCTGAAAAGAAGGAAGCTATCTTCAAAGTATGAAGTTAATCCATGACTTGTTCTCTACTTATCTTGTTTACCACAAGGGCATGTACATTCTGAAATAAAATGTAGCATCGGCCATTTTGTTTTACTGAATGTAGTGAAATGTAATCCCATCCGCGATCTTAACCAGAGGAAGCTACATTCTCAGTAAAAAAAACCCACTTTACACTCATAAATCTCTAAATATTTTCTTGAAACTTAATACAAGTTATATTATTAGTAGTATTAGAGATAAATGCTTTGTCAAAGACATCATGACACACAGCAACCCCGACCTGCACAAGCATGTAGTTTGTGCGAGCATACATCAAGGATAAAACATGTTTCCTTGTGTTCCTAGTCACGTGACCTTATGACACGTGCAATTGAGCCCTCGTTAGCACAGTAGAGTGACATCTCGAGAAAACGAGTTCTTACAGTAAATTATCCGATGATTTGCAATGCCACGACTGTCAAACATTCAACGTGAGCGTGCCTTTGGCATGCTGAAAACAGGAACGTCGGTCACTGATATTGCCAAGGTTATGGCATGTAGTCGATGGACTATCCATGATCTTCGGACACGTCTCCAAGCAACTAGCACCTCAGCAGACTGACCTCGTTCGAGTAGACAACATGTGACGACACATGCAGAAGGCCGACAAATCGTCTTACATCAGTTGCGTAATCGATTTCTCACTGCAACGTCCACTAGGAAAGAATTGTTTAGAGGTCGTGTGGCTTCCCAAACCATAAGTAATCGCCTGCGCACTGCTCGCCTCCGTGCACGCCGGCCATATCATGGACCAATTTTAACCCAGTTATACCGACGTCAACGGTTCTCTGGGCACAACGACATCTGATATGATTGGAATAGATCCAGATTCAATTTGCACTTGGCTTGTGGGAGAGTTAGAGTTTGGAGGAGACGCGGCGAACGCCCAGTGTTGTGTGCAGGAATTGGTCTGTTTTGGGTGGTAGTGATATGGTTTGGGGTGCTTTTCATGGTCCTGCCCGTTCCCGACTGATTGTCGTTCAAGGAAACCTAACTGCTGCAGGATACAGAGATCAAGTGTTCATGCCAAAGCTTTTACCATTCATGGAAGTTCATGGCCCAGGTCTGACATTCCAACACGATAATGCTACACCTCATACGGCCAACTAAAGCGGAATTTTCTTAGGAATGCTGGCATCAATGTCATGGAGTGGTCTGCAAGGTCTCCCGACCTTAATCCCATAGAACGTGTATGGGATGTGTTGGGCAGAAGACTCCGTCAAGTAAGGAACTCTCCACAGAATTTGCAGGAACCTGGTGTCATGTTGGTTCAATTATGGTGACGCATCCCCCAAGCTGTGTTTAGATACAATACACGAGGAGACGTTGAGTCGCAGTTGTGAACGCTCATGGAGGGCATACGCGCTATTGACATGCTTTCATCGAGTTGTAACTTACCATTTTTACTCTCTTATATTTCCCCAGCATATCCGGTGGAGCTGGTTACATTATGAACATGATTTTTATGGTACACCGTCTTTATCGGTACAAATTTGAATTTAATCATTATTTAAACCCACTTTTCTTGTATGTTCAAATTATCGACATCCAAACGAGTGTGAAGTTTCTTTTTTGACTGAGTTTATTTTCATCTTATCGACATTATCGTGATTACGACATCTACAGACAAACATGAATATGCTAAAATTATGTTATAACAGCCATTTCGTTTAACGGAATTTGGTGAAATGCAATACCATCCGTCATCCTAACAGGATAAAGTTACATGTAAAGTTTAAAGTTTATCCATGAATTCATTCTCTACTTATCGTGTTCACAACATATACAGGCATAAATATGCTAAAATTATGTAATAACGGACATTTCGTTTACGGAATTTGGTGAAATGCAATATCATCTTTCGTCTTAACAGGTGGAAGGTACATAACAGCTTTGAAGTTGATTGATAAATTAGTTTTCAAGCTAGCGTGTCTACACACATTTGTGACGGACGGACGGACGTACACCGAGAAGCATTTCTCAGTCCCCCCCCCCCCCACCCCCACCCCACCCCACACACTTGAGATGGATTTAAACAATTAGCAAACTCTTGCAGAGCGAATTAGTGAGGAGATCAGGAGAACAGCGATAAACATAGCGGCCAAAATTGTCTCATTAAGATTGCTGAGCTGTGTTCCTTTTTATGTGTATTTGCGCACGGAACGTACTTGTCTATCAGCAACTTTTTTAACAAATAAGACAAACATAAACGGTTTTGATCTGAAATAAATATAGAACTGGTTTGTGAGTGCATTATTGACTGTTCATTTGGTTAATATATTTGTAAGAATTGGAAGTAATGATAATTGCTAACGAAACAGTTAAAACTGGGAGTTGCACTGATTATTTTGTTTAAGCCCTCATCATATTTATATAATATTAACTTACCATGGATATCTCGACAAACTTTGTTCTCCACAACCATGTGCTCAGAATTATGATAATTTCATCAAGACAAAAGATCCAATAACTACTATTTTAACCTTTGATGTTAACGATCGTCGGAACACAACCTTTCATATTGATATTGGCAACTGTCTGGAGTGCATTCTAGCGGATTGGCAGTTTTCATTAGATGTCAGATTTCCCTTATCACTCGTTATTAATTAAATGTCAACATTTACATGTGCCAAAAGCGAGAGGAACGCGAGCGTAAAGAAAAACGGTAACCCCGATGTAAATCAGTTCTCTTCTCACGATGTAAATAAATAAATAAAAATAAATAGATTGAGACAAACTGCTATTAACAGTCTACTGGGGCCGGTGACTCGGGATGACGCCACGTCATGTTTATTGTATTTTTTTCTACTCTGCTTTTAGCTTGTTGTTGAAATTGTGCTTTGAGGACCGCTTCCCGTGATGGATTCCTTGAAACTTCGCTATTAGCTATTTTAACCTGGCCGCTGTCCGTTGTGGAAAAACGGTATAGAAACTAGTTCTGTTATTTGATCCTCATTTAAATTTGAATTAAAGTGTTCATCTGTTACAGTTAGCGTGAAACCAGTGCACGAATTCATTTGGTGAGGTCAAACCATATGCGCTTCCTGCAAGTTCATATGCGAATAGTTATATATATATGTACGTTTTGACGACACGTAGTGGAGGCACAAATTATTGCTTACGACATTATGAATGATGTCATCGGTTGATGGGTATGTAACAAGAAGGCAGTGCCCGTTGTCAAGGCGCTCTGTACATGGTCAGGATTTGGTCATTCTGGAGCTGGTTTTCCGACTAACAGCACACCATAAAGCATACTTGTGTATGTTTTTTAATATATATTTATTATTGATATATATGCCTGAATATCGATTGTATTTTCGATGTTAAACCGTAATCAAGAAACAAATAAACCATGCTTTATGATTGACTATCCAACCATGCCTTTGGTGGTTATGCTGAACATGTGTTTGCAAGCAACCCGTGGAAGGACGTCCCCAATACCTCTAAATGCACAAACGAACTCATAAGCAGTGAAGTTGTCCACATACTTGTGTCGCAGAAAATTATAAGAATCTAAAAGAACCGTTTCTGAATGACAGAATAGTCTAATTTATAAAGATGATGACAGATATATTTATATTCTGCCTGTAAAGCAATTCAACAAAGTTACGATTACTCAGACATTTTCCAATTATATATATTGCTGATATATTCTGATCGCGCTGTTATATATAATTTCTGATCACACTGCACACTGTAAATCCAAACGTTTAGGTTTTAAACGCAATAAAAAAAAGCGAAACTGTAACACTTTTTAAACAAAATAATGTGTTTATAGCCAGTATCTAAACATAATGTTTAAATAAGTTAAACAATGTGTTTAAACCAAAAAACTATGCGTTTAGTTCCATTAAACACAATGTTTATAATTTTTAAACATCATTTCGTGTTCAACATCTAAACACAATAATGCGTTTATGGGTCGGTAAGACTTTTTACGGAATATTGTGTTTATTTGCCTCTGAAATAAACATTTAGTTGAGTTCACATGGCAATACCATTAAATTTTTAGTATTACACCACACAGGGTTCGAAAAAATGCCCAGATGATCAGGAACTGCTGTTGGCATGGGCAAAATTGATCGCCTATATTCAAAATAATCTTTTAAAATTTAATTCCTGGCCTGGGGAACGTAACTTTCCAGAAGCGTACCTCTATAGTGAGTGTTGCGTGAACCCCAAACATTAAGTTCACTGTCTGGTCAGGAATTAATTCAAACCAGCTATTTCACAATACGTTACCTATAGCTATTGTTATATTGCTCTGTGCGTGAGCTCTAAAATAGAGGTCAACAAAGGACGACAACGTATGAGTTTTGGATTTCTTCAATTTGATAACTTTATGTATGAAGGAATCAGGTGCAACGTTCTGATTTCTGTCAATTTTAAAATGTCCGCCTGTCATTGCTATTGCCTTGGTTTTCAAATCTGCCAAAAACGTACTCCGCTGTAACTTTATAATAGTGAACTTAGTTGTTGAAAATGTTTGTTCTCAGTTAACTTCTGTTGTGGTTATCAACGTCAACTCCTGATATATTTAATATAATGATAAATTAAGACAAACACTATTTGTAATAAAACTGGAAATAACTTGGAACATGAATACTTAAAGAGATGCTCCCGGCTGCAATAACCTGTATATCCCTTGAATCCATATCAGCTTATTTTGCTTTGTACACATCACTGAAAATCGCTGCCACGTGATCATAACTTGCGCAAAAATTAAACATAACGTTTAGTTCTGGGAAACAGAGCCAATTTGCATAATTTATGGGGAAATTTGCATAATTCCAAAAAAAATAAAATTAGACGTTGCACATCTGCGTACATAGAAGAATGCACTTTGCAAATTTCAAAAGCCTAAGTGGAATAGTTACCAAGATACAGCCCGGACAAGCTTCCCAGACAAATGGAGCCAATTTACATAATTAATGGGGAAATTTGCATAATTCCGTGACTTTTTTTCTACGTTGCACATCTGCGTACAAAGAAGAATGCATAAAGCAAGTTTCAAAAGCCTAAGTGAAATAGTAACCATGATACAGCCCGGACACACGGACGCACGGACACACGGACACAAAAAGTAAAACATATATGCCCCCCCCCCCTCCCCCTCTTACTAGAGGGGGGCATAACTAGACACAGGTATATATATATATAAACAGGTGAAGAAAATAATTTGGGCATTTAAACTTTAAAATAAAATAACATCTTAAAAGTTTCCAAATAACCGTCTCAAAAATTGCATTTACTGTCTCACTTCTGGAAAATGTAGCAGTAGCTCTAACTGTTGTTCAACATCGACATACAATAGGAAACAATCCGGGACGTTGTCTATTTCCAGTTTTAAAATTGAACTTTGCTTTTCGGTGGCATTAGATGAGACATTTCTTAATTAATACATGGCGGGTAAACAAGATGTGACGTTCGTACACACGTCAAGCTCTACACGGTAAAAATACTATACATAAACAAAGAAAATATGCTTTATAAATTGTAAAAAACTCAAACTGTCTAGTGTTACTCTGTTTAATAATGTAGAATAATGACAAAGAATCATGAAAATATCAAAAAATACTTTAAAACGTGATTTCATAATATGTTAACAT
This sequence comes from Mopalia kennerleyi, assembly GCA_034783855.1. Taxonomy (NCBI): domain Eukaryota; kingdom Metazoa; phylum Mollusca; class Polyplacophora; order Chitonida; family Mopaliidae; genus Mopalia; species Mopalia kennerleyi. The sequence continues at coordinate 7,389 of JAVFBX010184336.1, read as the reverse complement.
TATAACGAAATGCAAAATTATCCCTGGCACACCTGCCGGACTGCTGTTGCAAAAATATATGGAAATAAGATCCAAACACACTATCCAACATTGACCCAAAGATAATCACATGTGATAACATACACTGCTTTTATGGCATGATATTAGATTTAACATTCAATCGGCTTGATTGATTTATTGATGTTTTACGCAGTAATTAGGGGTTTTCACTTATATCACAGCCGTGTATTCCAACAATAATTGAAACTCGCACAACGAAGATGTGGCACGTTTCCACAATGATGGAAAGTTAATTTTCGGCTACGCTATACATATAACAAGTAACAAACGCTCCCCGCTCCACTATACTTGATACAGAACAACCCTTCTTTTTATGTTTTCATCTTTTCTTTCAAAGGCCTCTGCCTCAATGAAATGACCTGCTACAATACTACTGGTTTAGAGACATTTAATCAAATTATTTGTCAAGGATAGCCTTTGATGAAACCAACTATTGCACAGATTGTTTAAATGCGTCGTGGAAATCCACATGTCAAAGAAAGTAGGGACCTTTGCTAAACTAGTGTTGTCTTCTCAAAGGCCTATAAAGTCGAAACATGACCCCAATTGGATTCAAAATCCTCACTAAAATGGCAACTGTTTCCCTGGAAACAACAAAGCCAACTTGTGTGCATTACAAATGCATCCACCGATAACCTTGCTGATTACCAGTACTTGCAATATGCCCTTCAATGAACACAGCTAAATCCAGTACGCCGATTCCATTTTACTTCTGAACAGAAACTGACGTGATAAAATGTGCTTGAATGTTACCAAGCTTATTGTTCATGGTTCAAACGTAGTGTTCATGGGCTAAACACGACAAAATGTCACAATAATTTAGCCCTAAATGAAAACAAAACTCTTATGTGATCCTCCATTTTCCTTTCCGCTCTTATGTCGTAATTACGAGCTAGCTATGTTGTAATTACGAGTTAGCGTTGCGGTAATTACGAATTAGCTATGTCGTAATTACGAGATAGTTATGTAGTAATTAAGTGTTAGCTATGTATTAATTACGAGTTAGCTATGTTGTAATTAAGAATAAGCTTTGTCGTAATTACAAGATAGCTATTTCGTAGTTACGAGTTAGTCATTGCTTTGCCGTAATTACGACATAGGTGTGAAGAAATATAACTGAAGTGACACGAACAGGCTTCCGTACCTAAACAATTATTGGCATAAGTTTTTATTTTACCGTTTGCCATTTTACGATAGGATAAACCGAGTTGTTGATTTAATGAAACTTTAGACTATGTATGTATATTTGTTGTTCGTGCAGTTAAATGCTATTGTGATTAACTGCACAAATAAATGATAACATTCTTCCTTCCAGAAACAAAGAAGTTGTTTGGTTGTGCAGCATAGTTTATAGGGTAGGGCTATGATAGGAGGGGGTAAGCATAAATTTCTCACACTACACTCACCCAGCACAACCTGAAAATTTCAACTTTCACGCCAGAAATGATAAGGTTAACATGTCACGTGACAACTTTAAGGGTGCTGGCTGATGTGCAATCGTTTGCTTTCCCTTTTAGACACTATGGAAATACGCAGGTTTGGAGTTATGACGTTACGACAACAGAGTGACGTCCATTTGCGAAATGACTTTGCCACTTTATGGCACGGTAGGGCAATTTGTAACATTACCTAACAGCTCCATTTGATTAAAACCGGAAGCGAGTTACCTCAATGACTTACGTACACCCTCTTTGGTCCTAAACCAGGACCTTTTTGAATGTCTAAATGTAGTGGTATTCGCTAAAACAGCTAAGATTGTGTGGTCGTAGTCTGACAAATTACAGCTGTATAAATACACTGGGACTATGCTTTGATGTCATTTAGCTTTAGGTCCATCCAATTCACATTTTTAAGTTACCAGAGTTACTCCAATAAAATAAACAAACAAACAAAAATAAAAAGTTCTATCCTTCTTAAAGGAAAACACTAGTCCATTTTATGTTGACCTACATAATACATTTTCAAACTTTTATGCACCTGGGTTTTGTTTAACTGCAAAAGTAGAGCACGCACGTAGCTTCCCGCTAAGGAAGTGATGGCGCGGGTTTATCCCAAAGTTCCCAGTGTGCGTTGAAAAGCTACATGATACTAGATGGTTACAAAATGAAACCGCCCATGTTAAAAATCGGGGATTGTCCCTCTTTAGCCTTAAACCGATAACGTTATTTCTCAAAGGGCTGTCAGTCGGTTATCGTAATGTCATGACTGGAAATCCCCGTAAAGCAATTAACGTGCAGGTATTCATTTCACAGCAAGACAGTAAACCAAACCGGTTTAAAGAGTTAAAACTGGCTGCATCAGTTGGTAATCAATCAATTTTTAGACTTTAAAATAATTTAACTGAATCTTATTGAGAAAAATATTTTAACTTTACTGATTTTAAATCAACCAAAATAATGCAATTTAAAAAATTCGTCAAATTTTGTTTGCGTGGAGTATACATAAAATAGTGGTTTTCGTCAGATTAGGAAAATCATTACTGCAGCTTTGAAAAATTCTTAAAGCGGAGTAAATAAAGAAGGGAGAGACCAGTTGTTGTCTTCGCTCAGTGATAATGTAGGACACCATTTGTTTTTATATTGCAAACCTTCGACACTATATTCGAACCTACGACCGAGTAATGAAAGGAATGTATTCTGCTAGTTGTCTTTGTTGGGCATATTGGTACGGGTTAACCAAAATATGTATCTCTTACTTTACATGACGTATTGGGTTTAAAATGCGCCAGTACTAGGGTGTTCGAGGTGAGATAAAGCACCAATTATCGAAACATATACGCTAGCATATATAGTTGGAATTGTCTTACCATAGTTAAACACGACAACCCGGGTCTTTTAACAAAAACATATTACTGTGATACAAGCAAGGTGATAAGTTTATCTTGAATTGTATCTTGTATTAGATACACGACGATTAGAAGGCCCTAAATAGGACATTTAATTACCCTACATAGAGTAGAATTGGGACCATATGGCAAATTCACAGCATTAAGAATTGATTGAAGTGTAGGCCCTACTAACCACGGTGCAAAAAAAGAAACGACGTATGGCTGTTGACGTTAATTATAAAATACATCACCTCTCATGTTGTTGTCAACATTTGATCAAATGTGAATGGAATTAGTTTAAATCTTCTTCCCAGATTTGGCTCCAGATAAAAATGCTTGTCAGGATAGAATCTTATAAAACGTATTTTTGCCAAGGGGAGAGGGAAGCACTTGATTACAATGAATTTGAAATAAAACGTTGTAGACGCATTTGCCCCTTGTAGATGACAACGCCATTGCACTTAAAGTCTTCCACATAATTCAATGTACTAGCAGGTACAAAACGGTACCTGACAACCGATATTATTATCAGTGTTGTCAAAAAGGTATTTAGGGGAGGCGGGTCCTAATAAATATAGGGTTAGGGTTATTTATATCTAACCCTAACCGATATTATTATTAGTGTTGTGAAAAAGGTATTGAGGGGAGGCGGGTCCTAATAAATATAGCGTTAGGGTTATTTATATCTAACCCTAACCGATATTTTTATCTGTGTATTTAGGGGAGGCGGGTCCTAATAAATATAGAACTCAAATCTAAAGGCTGTTTAACTACCTCGAGATTAAATAAAACATTCAATTTGGCCACGACATATTCAATTTTCACCATTTTCAAGACGACTATATTCAATTTCGATAGAAAACGTTCAATTTTGAAACATTATATCATTTGAATGACCCTGAAAGCGACAAAGAAAACAATGAGGAACATTTCAGGAAAAGATTGGTTAAATGTAATAGAATTGAATTTCTGTTAAATCGGTATTGCCAGGTATATACAAAATAAAAATAAGGGTATACAAATTATATCGCAGAAAAAATCTATTATCCTCTAGTCGTATTTACTTCTGTCGTGCTTAATGTTTCCTACATAACTGATTTATTAGTCGATGTTTGAACTTGTGCTGTAAGGGATTTCACTTATATGACTGCAACATTCTCTAAAAGGTAATAGCCACAGGACCGCAACAGTTTTGTGAGGGGTCTGTTCCTGTTCCTGCAGTGCTAAGTGTAGAGGGCATGGCAAGGCTTCAAACATACTGCCCCCAGTAAGAGGACACCTTAATAAGAAAACTTCCTCTCTTCTTCTATTTAAGGGACTTTATGTCTGTGTCTTTTGAAAAGAAAAACGTACTTGCGTTCAGGAGCGCACTTGAACCAAATAACAAATGAATTGAGATAGTCAAGAATATACAGTTAAACAGCCTTTTCGACGCTTAGTTATGTTTACTGCAGGGTGGGGTTCAAGGCTATAGCATGTACCTACAAGCAATCCGTATCCTACACGCTATATGTTACTAATACGTCTTGACGTAAATCTGGATAGACTTACCATACGCACCCATGACCTGACCCCTCTCTTAGCAATTAACCCAATTAAGGTAAATACATTTGTCAAGACACAGGAGAACAATGCCCAGTCAATTGAAACAGGTGTATATTAACGTACGTCAAAACGTTTACAAGAAAATCCCGTTTAAACATGTTCTTGAAACACATATCTTAGCAATTAAGATCGTTACAGCAACATTTTCCAAAGATCCGAATGACCAATTTCAGTTGATTCTCAAATAACATAGGGTAAGACTAAAGCAATTAAATTTATGTGAAACAATTGACACAATTTATGACCTGTTTCAAATATAGACCTGCACTAAACACGTAATCATGTTAATATACAAATTTGTCACACACTACATCGTTCGTTTGATTGGTGTTTAACCTCGAATCACTTATATGACACTGGCCTGTCTATATAACGCTGTCCTGCGTGTAATAACGCTGGAAAACCGAGAGAAAAACTACTAAAACAACAGTAATAAGCATCAATGTTTTCTAAGAAAAATAACGGAAATTCGCTGGACGAGATATAAAAATGTTTCTTTTATGAAGTGGTAGGATGTGGCCATATACTATAGGCCTACCACTATGGTGCCCACAGTTAGGTTGGGGCTTAACAAACGTACTAAAGGCTATTTCACCCATAAACCAAACTAGTGGGTGCCATTATCGATGGCACTGGCAATGACAAAACAGGAACAACACAAGACACATTACAAAGACATAACGAAACTCCCCCAGAGCTAAAACCAACAGGAAGATCACTCCCATCCGCCCAAGTAATAAATAAAGGCAAACACCCACTTTTACATTTACGATATTTAGCCCCAAACTGATCAGTAATATAGTACAGTTCTTCAAAACTAATGCTGCCAACAACCTTTTGGATGTGAGACAATGTTTCCGCCATTTAAATGGTTGCAAGTGACTTTTTAAAAACAAATAGTTTGAATGATGTAATGATGTAAATATACACATTTGTCACAAACTACATCGACATTTTATATGCATTTCGTAGACAACAAATTATATAATTATATAATTTCTGGAAATAAACAAATTATATTATAACTATGTTAAATTTAACATATAAAAAAATATCAATAAATATGAAATATGTGTTAAAATAAGTTTGTACTTACCCAGCAGGTCTGCCACGGCCAGGTTCACCAGGAAATAATTGGTAACACTTCTCATCTTCCTGTTCATCAACACGACGAGCAGGACAAGTACGTTTCCAGTTAAGGCGATTAAAAACACAGGAATATAGATGCTGATTAACACTATAGTCTCCGGAGTGCTGTAGGAGAAAAAACTATGACGAATATCGTCGAACATGTCCGCACTGTCGTTCTTGAATGCTTGGTCCATCCTTCAAATAAAAGGCTGTGTAACAATTTAAACCACGAGCAGATTTTGAAAAGAGAAAAGGCAGCAATCTGTATAAAGACTGCAACACCGAGGAAAATGCAACGCGGACACCGGGAGTTAGCTATGCTCTAGTCGTCTACCAAGCGTCTGCCACTTATCCAATTGGACACTCAAATAGTTCTATGCCCGTCTGACATAAGCTATGGACTTTCCGTGCCAATAAAACGGGCTGAATTTTTGCACGTGTATTCAACTGATGACTATCCCTTTTGTTACCGAAAAACCACAGATTAACTGCACTTACAATCAACATGACTATTAGCTAGGCGTTCTAGTGATACACAATATTGTCGGGGAGTAAGCCTGTGAAACACTCTGGCTGCCCAGTCGTCCATCGATCACAGTAGGGAGGAAATATCCTCTCGTCGTCGACGGCAATAATATCGAGCTGCTTCACTACTTTGTTTTAGTAGTTAAGCAGGGAGTCGGTCGGTCGGTCGGTAGACAGTTTTGACGAATAAGCCAAGATGTGGACTGGATACTGTAGTGGGGCTGTCTAGTAGGGCAAGTCGTATAATCACTTTTACCATTATTATTCATAATTTATGTCGAATTAGTTTTGCTTTTAATTTACTTACGTTTAATTCTTTTTCACATATGCGAAATTCTTTATTACTTATGTTGAAAAGATTTTCACTTATGTCAAGAACAATTTCACTTATGTAAAATAAAAATTATTATGATAATTATGAAACATATGTAGAATTCGATTCAACATATGTAAAATTCTTTTCAACATATGTGAAATTCGTTTTCAAAACGCAAAATCTAATTATTTCACATATATGTAGAAAAGAATTTCACTTATGCAAATAAACTTTCGCATATATTAACAGACAACAACTATGGAAGCTCATAGCGTCCACTCGCTCCCTCGCACCCTCGTCTGTCAAAAACATGTTTAAGACAACACAAAACCATGAGATTGTTTGTTAAAATTTCGTGCTTTGGAAATTTTGGTTTGATATATTGAGGGCGAGGGAGCGAGAACTCGAGAACTAGAGGAAGCGAGATTTACCGCGTTCTCGCTTCCTCGTCCTACATTGATAAAATCTCTTAGTCTTAACAGTTAAATTTCGCTCCCTCTAGTTCTCGAGTTGTCGCATTCTCGCTGTATCGACATCTTTAATTTGTTTACATAAAAAAGAGAAAAACACGAAATTTATTAGTAAAATTAGTCAAGTTTTAGTAATTTTCTGAAGAGCGAGGGAGGGAGAACGCGAGAACTCGAGAACTAGAGGGAGCAAGATTTAACTGTTAAATCTCACTTCCAGGCTTCCTCGTCTTACAAGTGGAGAAAGTAAAAAAAAAAAGCGAGATTTAAATATTAAAATTTTTTTGTGATTTTATATTCAGCATAGGACGAGGCCGTGAAAATGCGCTAAATCTCGCCCCCTCTTGTTCTCGAGCAGCAGGGGGGGTGAGCATACTTCCTCTATGAGGTCGCGGAGGCGGCCGTGGGGGCCGCCAGCGGTAGTACGGGGGGGAAATGGGTAGAAAACAACACACAGG
>JAVFBX010184325.1:0-14132 GCA_034783855.1 Mopalia kennerleyi | reverse complement strand
TACGGAAATGTAAGAGAGTAAAAATGGTAACTTGATGAAAGCATTTCAATAGCGCGTATGCCCTCCACGAGCGTTCACACTTGCGACGCAACGTCTCCTCATGGATTGAATGATGCGCCTGAACACAGCTTGTGCAATGCGTCGCCATAATTGAACCAACATGGCACCAAGTTCTTGCAAATTCTGTGGAGGTGCCGGTGACGAAATTAAAGCTAAAACGTATCAAATTACTTTATTTGTAGTTTTGGGACGTTAGGAGAAAACTTGAGATGGCTACGAATTGTATTAAAATAAAATATTCGGAATATACTGTATGTTTCAATCGAAAGATACCTCCGTGGATTTCTTTTTCTCTACCTTTCGTTTCATTTTTTAAGAAGAAGATTATTTTTTATTTTAAGAAGCTGCCATTCAGAAGTGTCTGGTTGAACTGTTACCATCCAGGTAATGCCGGATTGGGTTGACTTCTAAGGTATAAGTGGACCAAGTATGCCTAAAATGAACAATTGTTTGAGCCTTGGAGTTATTTCTATTAGAGGGCATATTGCAGATACATCGCAAAATGTAGGAAATAAATGAGATAATCTGCATCGTCTTGAGGTTATAAGTATAAATGAGGAAAAAGATCAGGATATCACGATCATTATTTCATTCATTCATTCACTCGTTCGTTCGTTTGTTCCTGTGTTTATTCAGTCATACGGGGGAGATGAATTTTACGGCCATCAATTTGATATGATACTTTTGATTGGCTGGTCACGCTTTTTTATCTTCAAATTTGATGAAGTAAATAACAATATCAACATGTAATATCCCAGTTTTTTTATAAGCGCAGAAGAATAAAGGAATTAGTTATGACTTTATACTAATCTCAAAGTAAATCTAATCAAGGAGGTATAGCAGAAGGAGTAACAACTCCGCGACTTCAAAGTGTCAATGATCAATTCCGCCAGACGCCTCACAGCTGGATTCTTTACCGTCGAATGAACACGATTTGCACTCAATGGCTTGATTCACGCATGCGAACACATGGGTTCACGGAATATTATTCGCTTAAGGTCAAGGCGAGTAAAACCGCGTGGCGTATGTTTGATTTGGTATTGAATAAATCAATGTCTGGTGCGATAATCCTTTTCATACTAATTAGGCTGGTTCAAATGGTGGTTGGATTAGCTTCAGGGGGTAAATAGTGTACACTTTAACAATTAACAAACATTAGTAGCAATGAGAGGAAACACAAGACCACTGCCCTTTTAACTTAAATATATCTTGACTGGTTTAACCGTCTCCGAAGAGAGATTTAATGTAATAAGAACACAGTACAATCTATTTCACTGTATATCAATAGACTCTCACCGAAATGCGGAAGTTATTCAAACTGCAACATTAAAAATATGAATTTTAAGATTTTAGCCGATTTACCCATGTTAATTAAAAGGTTACATTTTCTGTTTTTAAATAGCCGATTTAACTCAAACCGCGTAACCTTCGTTGAATTAGCCTGTAAATGCGCATAAAATAAATCAATGCCCTTTAGTGCATTTAATTTGCACATTTGCACATTGCCCTTCCGCCGACAAAACTGAGAATATATAATTCACGATTCTGTCCTGTCGGAACTGATCAGTGAACATCAAAGCAATAGCTCTGACAGTAACTCTATTCAGCTTTCAATAGAACAGTGGGGAAGTCTAGCACAGTTGCCTGTCCCGATCAGCCAGTTGTTACTCCTTCTGCTATAATAGTCCTACCTCTATGATCTAATTCACTGCATTTTTTTGAAAATATATTTTGAAAAGCACATTTACTAATCCCTTCTAGCAATAAACTTTCTTATCTGAAACATATTTTTAAAAGTAATTGAATTATTATTCAATTTGAAATATAAAAAAAGTTATTCCTTTCACAAATCATGTTACAACAGTAATTTAGTCGCTGATTTAGAAACTAAATTACATTTTATAAAATGCAATGAAAAAAATATCCATATACCAGTACTAGTATAATTTAAACTTGCTGTTAGATACTGCTAAATTTTAGAAAGTAACATTCAATATTTAATATTTGGAAATTTGATGGAAAAATATGAAGTATTTTATCGATGCTTAAATTGTAGTTCAAAAGAGCCAACTACATTTACTAAACTTAGCCAAGAATAAAACTATTGCCTTGTTATAAACGTCATTGCTCAACGATTGAGTCCAATTCAAGATGACGGACGCATGCAACCCGTAATTACACCATTCCTTGGAAATCATGAAATATGTGGTTTAAAGATATCATAACTTGTCTTACAGCAGAACTACAGATTTATGGACAACCTTGTTCAAATGGGCAAAAGATCAACAACCAAGATCCGAAAGTTGGCAAATGAAAACAAAACGTCCACGTGGCTATCGAGGCAGTCCGCTACAGCAACAACAACGCCATTATCAACAAACCAGTCAATGGAAGGTAACAATCAGTTTCTCTCAGGGCTCCCACAGGCATTTGTTACAGCTCTCATGTTACTGCAGCATCCAAACTTTGGACTGCGACAATTTAGATGTCGCAAGGTCGACGCCAGCGGCATGTAAAGTACATGCTGCCCATACACAAGATGGCGATGCCCAAAATGTATTTCTACGAATGGAAGCTAAGTTAGACGCCATTTTAGATCGGTTCATAAATATTGAACAAACAGTTGGTGCAATAGACTCTAAAGCCAGACAGGTTAATACTGACCTTACCAATGTTAAAAGAAAAGTGAACAACTTAGAAACATCCGTCAAGTGCACTGAAGGCATTTGCGACAACACTGTAAAAGTAAAGTGTTTTAAATGATGAAGCATTAAAACACCAACCAGACACACTTAATAGACACGTCAAGGCGTTTTACATAAAAACGTTAGCATTTTTGAAAAACATTTAAGTTTTTAAAATAAACGTCGGCCGTTTTATATCGGAAAGTAGCATGTGTTTCTCTTTAAAGGGTACATGTTAATAACTTAAACACTAGCGTTTTATGGGTCAACGCGTGTGTTTTCAATGAAAAACCTGCATCGTTTTACATAAAAACGCATGACGCGGTTTGCTCCAGACCCATTTAATAAACATGCAACATGTTTTTTTAAAAACATGTCATGTCTTGGAAAACGTTTATTCCCATAAATGCATCCGATTTTATCAAAAATACCGACACCACATTCAAATTAACTGTTTTACGTGCTTTTACATAAAATTGACGCATTTATACAAAACACTTTCCAAAACATTGTGCGTTTTAAGATATGACATACACACAATGCATCCTTCATAGCTTTTTCAATACACGTAATACGTCTGACAGCATCTTATAAAACATACAGGCATCATATATTTTCATCGTGGGCACACATGCTCGTAGATAACCCAAAGGGATAATTTCCACTCCGGTTAAATTAGAATTCAACTGATAACACAAAATGCAAGATTGTGGATAAAGGATTTGAATATATTATTTAATAGAGAATACATGTAATAATAAACACAACTTCAAAATTTAAATGGAACTGACAATTCATGAATGTATTGGCCTTGATCAGCCATCCGTCATCAGTGTATTGCCTGCTTATATTGTCTAAGTTCTTTGGTCAGTTGCAAAATTACGGCTCTAAATGTGTATCTGGAACAACAACATTTAAGAACGATTCTATAGTAACTCAAGTTTACTGTAAACTTAATCACCAGGCATAGAACTGCAGCATAGTTCAACTCTGTGTATGACCGTAACACTATAGATTCATCTGTTGTCGCAACAGTTTCTTGTACTTTCCCACTGATAATCATTCATGGACACACTAGTCTTGGAGGTTCCATAGACTTGGTACAAAATGTTATAAACTGTAACAAATATGTTGAGCGTAAGTTGCTCACAGACATACCTTCAATAGTTACAGTTAAATTATTAAAACATCTCAGAAGGTGTTATATTGTAAACAAAAAAATAAATGTACATTTACAAACCTGTCAACTCTCAAGTAGGAATAACATCTAACGATCTGCTCCTCGCCACAATTCTTAGATATGTTATCACTTGGAAACCTTTTCACCTATATATACAAATCAAGTTTAGATATCTTCGTAGAATACCAGTACCATTACAAGGGCTTATAAATAATAAAAGAAGTCAATAATGTTTATTGGTTGTCAGCACGACGAATTCTAACTAAATGCATGATCTCATACATGTAGGCACTACCTTTGTATGATATCAGGAAAAGCCAAAAACGACAGAATTATCGACGAAAGTGAAAACATAATCGTATACATGTACGAACTCACACCAAGGATTTCCATTGATCGTATAAACCGTTACGTGATTTATCCCTACATACCTTTATCAATTTACTTGTTTTTTTTTTTACTGGTTTGTTTACTGTAGTTACTAAACTGAATACAAACAAAAGCATTTAGGCGGTATTGTCCCACAAAGGATAGGCAAAACAATCAGTTTTCTTTGCTAGCTGTCAGTCACATAATCTAAATATTTCCCTTCACGATATTGTTGCTGTATACGAATTGGCACAGTTCCAAATGATTCTCCAATGATATTCCTTGGAAGGTTTGGGCTCCTTTGTTGGCTTAGGTATATGAGGGCGTCACGTGCGGTGATTCTGGCATGCGCGGGAGTGGTTTCCCCTCGGGTTTTCACCGGATTGAAGTAAGGCAGAGAAAACAAATGACACAATCCTTCATCATAAAAGAACAATACCCTTGAGTCACCGTTAATCTCCAATCAAGAACAAAATAAATGAATAAACAATCCGGTATATTAACAATCCGTGCATAATGAACGATTTTATGAGAGTAATATTTTGGCTCATGCCGCCCTCGATGTGGATAACCACGCTAAGGAGAGGTGGGTAGTAAGATAAACAGTTAGGGCAATGGCTTAACATCGATACAGATTTTATGCAACCGAAAATAAACTATTAATATCAGTAAACAGAAAACAATTGAAACAAATTCGTTTGTTCTGTATTTTCTTTGATGTGAACATATGTCGGGTGATCACTGAAGAAATTATATCAATTAGAATATAAATTCAGTTGAAGAAGACTTATTTTATGCTATTTTACTTAAACAGGAAGTTATACAAAATATGGACTAGCTCTATAAGTTTTACACATAATAAAACAATCAATATAGACTTTAATGGTGGCTTGACACAGCTTCATGTGCCATGTTTCTGACTAGACGAGTAATTGAGTGGAAGCTCAAGAAGATATCCCTACTGTACTAATGTACTGGGGGCGTAACCATCTAAACATGTCCCCCCAGTGGGATGCGTGAACCCAAAACAAGTTCTGCGTCTGGTTTTAACTAAATTTTATCAAACTCAACTATTTCACAATATGTCACGTATTAACGTAAAAATAGACGTCAACAAAACTAAATAAATTGATGTTATATGCAGGACTAGAGCTGCATCTCTCCTGGTTTCCATTGATCTCAGAACGTCATGTATAAAGGAAGGATGTGGAAGTTGATGAGATTAAGAGCAATATCCAGTTTTCTGGATTTTTAAAAAAAAAATTGTTTGTTTGATTGGGGTTTAAGGCAATCAAACAAATTACTTTTGCCCATGCTTCATTTTAGGTTAAATCAAAGGTTGTCAACTAAACAGTTTAAAAGGCGAGCAAAAAAACACTGGTACAGTAGTGACCGACCAGAAAACAAGCTGGTCGAACTTGTGACCAGTTTTTTTCTGGTCGAACTGATTGTCGACAAGAAAAAAGGTATAGATTTGACCCGAAAAAAAGCAGGTCAATTGGAACATGAAAAAAATGATACAAATTTCGACCAGCTTTTTTTAAGGTCGTCACGACTGTATCAGATTTTTTTTTCAATTAGTAATTTAGACACCTGCCTTTAAATTCTACTAAATTTACAAAATAATATTCGATATTTGATTATAATCAAGTATTTTATCGATGTATGCTCACAAAAACTTAATTTATAGTTCAAAATAGCAAAATATTAAACTAAGTAGAGAACAACCTATCGCCTTGTAGTATAGTCTTAGCTCAACATTGTCGTCTTGCCTCTACCGGAGATCTACGCTTCTTGGGCCGCCAGATTGAGCTGTATGGTGGGTCTGCTTTTTCTTCTACGTAGTTAGCTGCAATGCTCCTAGACATTCGAGCCTTTGTCTGTATCACATGAGACTAATAACATAATCGCTTCGATGCGGTCTAACTTTATTGCTAATCGCTTCTCTGTTATACTCTTCAGACAGTTCGGCCATGCCGTCAGTTATAAACTATAAACAAAATTGTCGAGCATCTGTTGCTCACAGATATATTTTAAGGGGTTGTTTTTAGTAACAAATAAATTATTGTAACATATCTCACTGGGCGTTATAATGTAAACGAAAATTGATGAGCATTTACGAAGCTGTCCACTCTCAAGTAGGGATAACATCCAACGATCTGCTCTTCTCCACAATTCTTAGATATGTTATCACTTGAAAACCTTGTCACCTATATACACAAATCAAGTTTAGGTATCTTCGTAGAATACCAGTACCATTGCAAAGGCTTAAAATAATGAAAGAACTCAATAATTAGTGTAGGCATATTTGCAATTTCGTGTATTTTTTTTGTTAAAAGCAAAAACTCACTTGATTTTGCAAGAAGGTATGATAAGCTTTAAAATAAATTAGGGTGACATTTTTTCTGAACATTTTGAGGGTATGAAATCCAAGATGGCGTCCAAAATGGCCGCCGCACACTAATAATGCGATATCTTCGCTAATACATGTGATACAATTACAAATGAAGTATCTAAATATATGTTTTTTGAGATCAGGAATCTGATGGAATGTATGCTATATGTGTGATCTACATGCAAAATTCCAAAATGGCCACCGTGCTCGCGCAATATGAGCTATGCTTTCTTCCTTTGCATGTATTACCAAGCCAACAAGATTTCGCGTATTTACAAACAAAGTATCTGTCTACTTATTTGTGTTTTTCACAAATAATACGTAATTTACAAGCCAACAAACTAGTCGACATTCAATTAAATGCTTGAATTACTGTTCAATACACTGTTTATTCTCTTAAACTGTTTAAACAGGAAAAAGCAAAAAAGTCATACTGATCCATTTAGTAGTTCTACAATGTATATCAAGGGAATTATTATTTTGTGAATGTCTTAGAAACATCTCAATCTTCACAGTCCTTATTTATCCCTGGTTGGACAGTATTGTTGTTGCAGCTGAAAACCCAGCATCCACAAACTTCCGTACATGGGAGATTGTTCTTGCGACAGCTGCACTTTCCTTCGCATCCACGTTTACACCCGCACTTTATGAGGTGCAAAACTGCATCAGGAGCTGGTGGATTCAAACAGCGAACTGGAGAGAAGTGATTTGAACCTGCATCAAATGTCCAACCATATGCAGTTGGGGCTGGGAGACACGGATTAGTTTCACCAGCTTTTCTCCAAATCATGGATATGTAATGTGCCCGACGAATGTGTAAGTCCAGTGACCCAGAAGTTGGTGGAAGGTTTTCTGCTTCGGCTGCACGATTTGAGTAGAGAAACCATCGGAGCTCATTTACTTTTGTGTAGATTTTAGATCGATACAAAATACAGACAAAGCGTTCCAACTGAGAACATACTTCTGGGGGCAAATCAAGGTCATTCCCGAGCATTGCTAGTGAATCCAGGATCTCATCATCACAAGACATAAATGACTTGAAGCACGAGTCTTTGGTTCTTCCAGCAAATCTACCAGATGTATCGGAACCTGTCAGAGCATGAAAACCTAACAGTGCAGAAGCGCGCTTTGGTCCTAAGTTGTTGTATATGATCCGCACAGAAATGTTCCTCTCCAGCCTGCCCTTTCCCGTAAGGAAGGTAGTGGACGTCGGTAAGTTCGGATACATGTAGACAAGCAACAACAAGACGTCGGTGTCTGGGGAACTGACAACAAGTTCTGCTGCATTGGGAACAGTTAGAGCATGCAGTACAAGTAAAGTGTCTGCTTCCTCTTGGCTGTGAGTGATAAGCGAGTCAGGGATATCAACATTGCCCTTGGTTTGTGTTCCCGAGGTCACCATAAGCTTTTTCAGTCTGTTGTTGCAGCTCTTGCTGTGATATACAACTTTGTCAGCCAAATACTGGGTCAGTTCTCCTTTGGTGCGGATATCCGATAAGAAGTCTTTCAAGGAAATATTTTGGATTAAAGTGTTGTCTTTCACGTGGTGATAAGTAGACTTTCCCTTGGTCCTCTTTGTTCTCATCTGTTCCTTGAGCGACGTTTTGATGTACCGGTCAAACACCAATCTGACCTCATCATACTGTGCTGCCATGTTACAGACTATTTGGAGAAAGGCGTCTGCAAAGTCCTGGCATGTTTTCATTTGCTCCGTTTTGATAACTGAATTTACCACAGCCATGCCATCAATAATGATCACTCTGTGTTCTGACAATTTATCTGTTGTGTCAACTGATAAGAAGTCAGCTTGTTCGACTTCTGTGTCTGCCATCTGCAAGTTTATGTGGATTGCTTCTTTACCAGATGGCTCGCTTCCAGTTGCATCATTTCGGTCAGCTTGAACCTGGTGTGTGTCACTGTGCAGCTTCTCGAGATGATGAAGTATTGATGCCTTATCGTATGCGAGCAGGAGGGATCCATCTGAAGCAAATAGTGACCGAGGCACCACACCAAACTCATAAGTTCCGATGCATTCCTTGAGATTCAGCTCGGGTCGACTTCTTGAAATAATAATAAACCGTTGCAACAGTCCTCGCTCTTCTTTGATTTTGACCACCTTGTCTCCTATTTCGATTTCTACCATTGCATTGGCACTTTTAAAGGTACCCAGTTTCCTTTTCGTCATTTTGTCCCACACTGAAAGTTTTCCTTCCGTAAGCCGTTCAGTGACAAAACTTTCAAACATCTGTTGCCCAATCTCGTCACGCCGAAGGATGTCGTTGGTATCATTTTCATTCATAACTGCCTGGGTGAGCAGGTTGTAAATGGCATCCTCATCAGCGGATTCAAATGGGTTTCCATGCTCGTGAAATATTGTACTGAGTTTCACCGCATTTTGGGTTATTCGAGAGAGCTTCCCCCCTGTTAGCTCATGATGCTGTGTTCTCTTTGCTTTGCTGTCAGTGAAGTAATTTGCCTCGAATTCATGCTGTAAGTTTGAAAGTTCAGGTGCAATAAGAAAGTACTTGTCCAGTGACTTTTCATTCTGTGTTATCCCTACTATGCCTCCAATGACCTTGAGTTCCCGATTCTCTTGTTCAATCCCATGGTCTGGGCCTATTGATGTGAATCCAGCAACACCTTTGGTGACGCAGAAGTTTCCTTTCGTGAACTCAGCCCAGATCTCAGGATGCTGCTTTTCTGTTTGTTGCATTGTAGAAATGTACAGAGGCAGAAGGCGTGCATAGTTTAAATGATCATGGGCAAAGAAGTACTTCATGAGTGATTCCAGACTCTGCATGTGCAGTGATATGTCTCGTTGTCTGGTGGCTCGAACAAATTGGAGGATCGTCTCGAACTGCTTTATGTAATTTCCGATGAAACGCCGAATCTTGTTTGCAGTGCCTTCAGATTGCTTGAGCTTTTGGAAGATGTCCCTGGTTTCGAACATTCCGATTATTTTTGTAACGCCATCACTGAGTTTATGTCTGCTTTCTGAGTCTGTTTTGATGTCTTCCTGATATGCTTCTCCCAAAAGGGTGGATGTTTCCTTTAAGAAAGTTTCTTCATCAGGCTGAAGTTGCAAGAACTTTCGGAAGTACAAACTGTACAAAGCAAGCAAGGTAACTGTATGAGCTTCCAGTGCTCGATACATGTGTTTTCCGTTGAGTATTTGTGTAACGGTTGTAGGCGAGTAGAGTCCAGCTTCAACCCATGCTTGGTCAATACCACTCCCTTCCACATATTTGCCCAAGGCAGCAAGTGCCCAAAATACGATGTGCAGCTCGCCAGGTCGAAACAAGAACCGCTTCTTGATGTCCTCACGTTCCACCCACAACTTCATAGCCATATCGTATAGCTGAAGATCAAGAGTCACGACTGTGATAGATTCTGGTCCCATGACATGTGTGGCCATCGCACGTGCTCTCATCAGACCTGTGAACAGGGTGTCATACTGTGTTGGTGGCAATCGTATTAGTGGGGGTACAAGAGCAATGTTTGTCTTAGAACCAGTTGGAGACAACAGAGAGTTGAAGGCACCCCATGTTCCTGGAGAAGTAGCGCTGGATTTCACTTCTACTTCACTTTCGTTGAAGTTCAAACAGCCGATAATCCATGCCATATCCTTCTCTTTGTTTGGCTGTGAGCTGGACTTACAGGAATTCAGTGTACAAACAAACTTTTTCTTTGTTGGTATTGGTTTGTCACATGATAATATTTCACATGGAACCACCTCTTCTAATGTTTGAGACCTTGATGACCGATCGATATCAAGTGGTGTTGCTGAGGATTTGTTAGATGCAGTCTGATATACAGCGGTGGCAGTGCCATGGAGTGTGTTCATGCCACAGGGCGTAGATTCGAGAAAATCTATGTTGTCCAGTGCAAACCAAACAAACATGTTGTTAACCAACCAAGGTGGCTGATAAATTCCTCCCGTGGATTTCATCCTTTCAAGAACAACATTTGCAACTGCAGTCTCTATTTCCATTACCTTGTTGTACGGAATGGTGAGGTCTAGTTTACATAATGTCTCCACAAGTGCCTTTGACCTGGTCTTTTTGTGCACGTCCAGAGCTAAGCCGACGGTAAGGGGAGTCTCGGTGCGGTGTTTGAAAGCGGCTTCTTCGTGTTTTGTATCATAGGTGACCTGTCGATCAGACTTGTATGCACATACGAAATGTTGTGCCAGCACAAAGGCACTTTGGTTCATAGATTCGGCCCTGCTAATTGTTTTAACCTGGTGTAAACCTTGGATAGCATGCTTGCAGAAGAGTTGAAGCAAAGCGGGTGGTTTATAATTATCAAATGTTCCTTCGAATTTCCACGGGGTTGCGCTTGCAATATCTCTTCTCAGTATTTTAGCTGCTTTCAGAAGGACTTTCACGTCTTCTCTTAGATCTTTTG
The DNA here is from genome assembly GCA_034783855.1 of Mopalia kennerleyi. NCBI lineage: Eukaryota > Metazoa > Mollusca > Polyplacophora > Chitonida > Mopaliidae > Mopalia > Mopalia kennerleyi. The sequence continues at coordinate 3,037 of JAVFBX010184325.1, read as the reverse complement.
TATCAGTGGCCAACGCACCAGCTAGCAGGGTTTCCTTGGCTTTTGTAGAAAGCACTTGATCAGGTTTGGTTTTGTCTGGAGGCCTGGTGAAGTGCACATCAGCGATGTTGTCCAAAATCAGCTGCTTTAAGTATGGTTTGTAACGCGGATTGTCGGGTAACGGGAACCCATTTGCTTCTAGCAAACCAACATATGATTGTTCAATGTCGTTCATATTCAAAGCTGAACTGTTAGATGTGTCATTAATTTCAGTCTCCACCATGTCGAGCAACTCCAGGTCAGACACTAACTGTGCAAAATGAACATGCTGTTTTGGAGGTCTGTTAGCTTTTTCTATGTCTCGTTTTGCATGGCCTAAGCACAGTAGGTGATATTTCATGTCCTCGGCTACTGCGGTAAGAAGATCAGGTGAGTCTACAACATTGTTCAGTCTTACTTTCAACAGTGTTCTTTGTGTTTGTTGACCAATAGCTTTGAGCTGAGCTCCCATGTTTTCAGTTGAGACCTCGTGCAATTTGTCTGCTTTGTCTTCCTGACAAATGACACACATCTCCTTGTCAAAAGCATGAATTGTTGAAAGCCTTGTAAATCGCTGTGATGTAGAACAACTTGTAGATGCAGTATCAGATTTTGGCGGTCGTCCTATTGTCTTTCGTTTTACATGACTAACGCTGCATGTCGCTTGTCCTTTCTCAAATCTGGTCTTGGCTCGTTCAATGCGTGTTTTGTTTGTGAGATCCTTATAACAGGTCTTGTGATATGAAATACCATTCTGTAACAGTTCATAGGCTGACAAACCTTTTATACGATTCTTTAATGCAGAAAATTCTGTTTCCCCATATGAACATCGAACTTCAGTGGTTGTCATTACTTTCTCTACTGAAGGCAAATAAGGATGAAGCACATAGTTTGTATAATCTGTTTGCTTGCTGCTCAACTGGCAAATAAAGCAAAGAGCAAAATCTACCGTTTTTGACATTTTGTTAGACGAAGACTCTGCCATTTGGTTAATCTATGTTATCAAGGGTTGGTTACTATGGGTACATGCAGTCTGCAAAAGAAGAAAAGAAAGTATATAGTATATCATAGAAAGGACAAGACCTTAACATAGAGCGAACAAACTGCTGCCGATGACTGGATTCGAACCTCAATTATCCGGGCTCCATGCTGAAATAAAAATGCAGCTCCTGTCTCCAATTATGCAAAATAAAAAGATTAGTAGTGAGGTGAAAGTTATTATTATTATAGTCACCTCTACATACCAGTTCTAGCCAATCTCATTCACAGTGATTATAAAAAGATGTAAGGATTAATTCATTAAGCTCCCCCGCATACAAGCCTTTCCCGGAATGTCATCAAAACATTATCCTATTATACAGCAAAAATAGTTTTCCCCTGAAGATTTTGCGGCGATAGCAGAACAAAATGGTTTGAGTCTTGTTGAGAGTGGTTCTAAGCAGTTTATGTTGAAAACATATATTTAAACAGCATAATGATAATTTCTGTGTCAAATTTAGGGTATTTTACTACGGTGACGGCCATCTTGGATTTCAGGCGGTTAGAAGGGTAAGAAAAAATGGCACCCTAATTTTTTCTCATGTTTATAGTATCATCTAACTAAATCAACTAAGTTTTTGCTTTTAACAAAAAAAATACACGAACCCTTTTTTCATGACAAATATGCCTACACTAAGAGGAAGCCACCATGTCTCACTTGTTACATTCTACTTTAGTTTTTTCAATAGAAATGTACTTTATGATGTACAGGTATGGTAGTTTACGCACAGCTGCGAACGTATTGATGGGGCAGTATTTACTTATGAAAGAGACACTAGCGACAAAAATCAGTTTTATCAACAAATACAGATTTATAGGATTTTACGCAGTGTCATACGTTTGTCCTTGACTGAAAACACATTGAACATTGCTAACGTAAGGTTTACTCATGATTTGCCAGAATAAATGCTACAATTTGCCTACCAAACTCACAAGCCTTCTTTATTCTGAGGTATCACAGATTTGTTATACGGTAGTTGCCGCCCCTTAAGTTAAATAGGCCGGAAGAATATTTAAATTTAACACCATTAATTAGTTCTTAACTTCAACGTAGCCTCGAAAATTGGGGGTGAAATTAACGAAACGTTTCTAATTTCTGATTGGTGACAAAAAAGTTTAACCCGTGTCATTCTATAATTATACACAAAATACATCATTTTAGACGCAAGTGTATCTTTAAAGAGCGGTGTGAAATAGCACTTATTAGACTAGTGCATTGTTAACAGAATTAACTGAAAAGACCCATCGACAACCGTTAATTTAAATAAGATACACGTACCTGTATCAGTATATTACAAACATCTTCAATCGTATCGTACAATGATTGGGGAGTTAGTGTCGTATCGTCGTCACGATCGTCGTCGTCGTCACGAAAATAAAATTGTGTTGACTGAGTCCCCATTCTACACAATACTTGTGCAAATTGTCTAAAGTGTTTTGTAAATCCTAAACAGAATCCGACATTATGACGGTGTCGTCGGCATACATTAAAACGAATAAATTGATTTCACGGTCAACAGTCGAGCACCCGTTCTTCATAAAATACATTTCTAAATCATTCGTGTATAAAGAAAAGAGGAAAAGCGAAAGACAATCCCCTTGTAAAACTCCAACTTTATCACAGAGGAATTCGGAATATGTCCCTTTCCAACGAACACAGGCTTGTGTGTATTGAACGAATAATGGTTATTAGTTAACCATTATACAGTTTTAGATCCAAGATGCCCAGGAACTCGATCTGTGCTAATATCTATCTTGTGTATCTAGTGATTGTCCTGCCTTGTCTTTGGTTGTTGTCAGCAGCACCGAGGGCGGTAAAGGCTCCACCCAATGGGGTGGTACGCCGTCATGTGAATGAAATAAATTCAAGTACGTCGTCGAAACCCAATATTTTGAAAAGCGCGAAACTGTCTTTGCCAGTATACAGACCGTGTAAACAGCACATATGGACAGAGGTCATTGCTGGGGTGTTTAAAATTCA
>JAVFBX010184314.1:0-14133 GCA_034783855.1 Mopalia kennerleyi | reverse complement strand
AAAATAATTTCACATATGTGGAAAAGAATTGTAAATAAGTAAAATAAAAGCGAAACTAATTCGACATTTGTAGAATAAAAGTAAAAGTGATAAAACGGCTTGCCATAAACCTTTGAGTTAACTCTTGTATATTAAAGTAATGAGTGAGCGATTTATTTATCGTTTTGTAGTCGTAGACAAATTCTTTTGCAACCATTGGAGTTTCAGAACTCTGTATACATAACATGACATACATGTCTCACCAGATACTAAGATAGACTACTTATCCATCTTTAAAAACGCGGTTACTCGATCGAACAGGAATACAAACTTATTTGTAGTTTGTCATTGATGTTCCCGTGTTAATTCTCTTATAACAGGACAATATGAGGTTCATATAATGCATCTGTTAGTAAACATAGAAATTCGCCACACGACAGGCGTATTTAAATAAGTCACTAACAATACAATGTTCTGAAGTCTGTAGCATAACCCTCTTAGTAAACGACCCAGATCAATTTGATAAGATTGCACAAGAGATTCGTAACTGCGGTTTGGCAGTGTTTATTGTCAGACGAGTGTGGTCCAATTTGGCTGCTCTCTTTAAAACGTAGAACAGTCAGTTAGGTCAACGGACAGATTCAATAAGTTACGAAATGATCAAATAAATATTTGTGCTGAGGAATTGCTTTGGTGAATGCTGCTCGTGTCAAGTATTCACAAGTTAACATTATTCTACTGTGGCAAAAAATAAACTGATTACATCAAAGCGTAACGTCTTTCCAGTAAGTCTTCAATTATTAAAGTCGGTGGTTTACTGCTCAGAATTTGCAATCATACCTTCCTTATCTGTCAAACCCTTTTGGCAGATCCAGAAACAGTGGAAATACTAACTGGTAACATTTGCTCATTATGTTCTTAACACTCCAATTATATATTAATGGAGGCTTCCGAAGAGTAATGACGCAACGAAAAAAATAGGCGTAATTATGCTCTTCCTGATGCAAATTTTAACTAACTTTAATATTCTCAGTGTTTCCTGTATTATTCTGGCTGTAGCAAAAAAACAAACGCACGGTGATAAACAATTTCCTGCAGACACAAACAATAACATTATTGAGGGTTGCTTCATGAACACAAAAACTCAAACAAGAAAGATATAATGACAATGGATAATAAGAACGAAATCTTATTTCTGGAAAACCGTTTTACCCCTCCGAGATAAAACAAGATGTTATTGGATTTATTCTATGGTCTCATAGTACTGAAACACAATGGCGACACAAATTAAAATAAATAAGCCAATGGATAGCATTTAATAGATATTGCTGGCTACTGTGAACACCAATTTGCCGCAAAGACCGATCAGAAACTGCAATTCAATGAAGTATTTATGAACTTGAATTATACAAGCGACAAAATAAGTTGCTCATTTCTTGTCATCATGTGATTTGGAATTCTGTAGATAGCCTTCCAAACACCTGCATTTATAAATTCGCATGTATAAAAGTAAACATAATTCAGATTCCACGATGCTGATGAAAGGCGACTGCAATACAGGCAATTCAATAAGAGCGTAGACTTTGATCACAATAACAATATTAGGACATGGACAGAGTTCGTAATATAATTACGTTTGGTAATTGGGTTTGAGTATTTTTGTGTGGCACGCACAGAATGTCAAAATTGTATTTTCCTGAAGGTTAAAAAAATTCAGACATAAAATACAGGGTGGATGTTCACAGACTGTAGATAGCTCAAAAAGCATCACGATGTGTGCGTTGAAAGCTTTTATTTTCTGTGAGGACTGCTTTGGTCATCCAATTGTTAGGAAGACTTTTGATTCCATCGATTGTTCATCATATTTGTATCTCTGTTAAATGTACATTTTTTACATTATGTCAGTGTTAAAAATATTTTTTTCTCGTGTTTTTAAGAAGGTATTCATCGGTGCTAGTTTAGCGTCTCCCAGTAACTCGTATGTAGAGATAGAGCCGCAGTTATATTTTCGGTAAACCAGGCAGTGACGCCATCTTGATTTTAGTCGGAATTGACAAGAGGTGCATGACTCATGGGTCTTGAATTTCCAACATCAGACAGACATGAATACGCACTCACACTTAAGATTTCCTATAAAAACACATACTTATTTTGTATGTTTTTATTTTATACGGTGTAAACTGTGAAGATTCTGCACATGTTTATAACATAAGTTGGAAATTTTAATTTTCAAAACAAAACATAAGGTGTCTGAGATCAAATTAATAATCTATTAGGACAACTGGTCGACATTTGAAAGATGGTTTCCACAGCGTAGATTGTACATCTTAGCTCCAGGGGGCCTTTTCTTTGTTTTATTAAATTACAGGGCACATTGCATCTAATTTCACAGTTACATTTTACAGACCTGTTATTATCCGACTGCAACTTTATTTTTTGTCTAGCATTACTTCCCTCGATTGTCTTTGTTTTGTAGCGAATTCACATCCCGTGCTATTCCTCGGAGTGCTGTAATTTCTCGTAATTTTTTTGGACCTCTTCAGGAAAGTACATTTATGACATTCGATTTGTGACAATCAATCTAAGAAAAAAATTCTTATTCCATTTTCAAGATATATCTTGAAAACAGAATCAGCTTGATTGCCAAAATATGTAAGTTATTTGTCGTTATGTTTCACATTATTGTCCTGTATTTGTCTTATGATGTCAGTGTTTGTTGCCAGTCGTGTGAAGGGAGGTTTCCTTGACCCATTGTGCTGGCACGCTGTCATGTGAGTGAAATAACCTTAAGTACGTATTTAAACCCCAATCAAGCAATCTTCTTGTTGCTGATCTGTGGCAATCGTCACCCCAAATATTAGTGGAGATTAATCCGCGATGGCCTGGCATGGCGTACGAAAGTTGTCTTAGTCTGGTCCATAATAGAAACTCTTGCGAGAATAAGATTGGTACAAAGTGTTGTTTGAATAAAGTATCTTTGTAAACAGGAGAGTATTAAATGTGCATACGTGTTGGGAAATTATCAAACATTCGGCGAACAAAAGAAATCAATGTGTGGTTTAGTTCATTACTCTCAAAAGTAATCTATTTTGTACCTAGCAATAAATTTTTTACGTCGACATTAAGTTTATTTTGCTTTGCTGGAAAATATGAGTTTACAATAGTTGTATTTAAACGTGTGAGACCTGCGGCCGTGACCTAGTGGTTAGCGTGTGCGCTTACTACTCTTTCTTCTACATGTATGTACCAGTCACGGGATCGAATCCGTCTGTTGACCATCGGGTATATGGGTGATTCACACGGTGTGACTAGCAACTGCAGGGGTGGATTTAACGACTTAATACACGAAAATCAGTCCGCCCCTCGATATCTAATGCATAACCTTATATTGACATTGGCGTCCGTTATTACATATTAAATAACGTTATAGCCTGTACATTTTCGTATTCGTCTCATGCTGATCAACAGATATGCTGATTAAATTGCGAAAAATGTTTACAACCAATTTATTCGAAGTTTACCGGTTTAAGTTTATTTGTTGATATTTACTTTCCTAATGACGAAACTGTGATAGATATAATACACAACTTGAGTAATTTCAAAAACAGTTCTAATTCCTTTTTACTTCTATATATTGGTACTTTATCTTGCCATCACCAGGAGTGAATTTGTAACCGTTTTCTCTCATGGTGGTGGCAACATAAGAACCGATATTTCGAGGTAAAAGATGAGTTTGATTTTTTATCGAGGTTACAGTACCTGTGTATTCTACGAAAGTGACCAGTGGAACTCAAATAAATCCTTATACATTGTTGACATGATACTGTTCTAAATTTTGTATGTCACATTTTAGTACGGGAATGGTGCAGTCCGTTGTGCTGATCAGTGACCTGTGTTTCAGTACTGTCATATCAATCCAATGGGAGTCTCCTAATTTTTGCAAGGGAGGTAATTTAACCTTTAGTAAGGCGGTCCTTTGACATAAACCAAGGGAGGTTATTTAGTCTTTAGTAAAGCGGTCCTTTGACATCACATCATTTGTGCTAGTGGCGCTTTTAAATTACACCACACACTTTTATCCAGTGTGATGTCACTGAAAACTTAACTTAACTCGACCGTTTTGATGTCAAAAGAACACTCCCTTTTGGACATTTTGAGACTACAATAGCGCAAAGTTTTCAGCATGCCTGTCTACTAATATCTATTCTGATTTCTCAGGATCCGTTTTCGTTTAAGCACTGTATTTGGCATGCCATGATTGTACCATATAACGATGATTCTCACATATCTGTGAAAGCCGAGTTACTCGAAGAATATAAACGTGTCGTAGATTGTATCGTGTCATTAATTGTGGCCTGTGTTTTAGTACCGCCGTATCAATCCAACTGAGCGACTGATCTGTGGCATTCTTGTCTTCCAACATTACTCATATTACTCTTTGAGTTTGCCGATCTGGAGCCCCCTTGTCCCTTATCCCTTAACCTTATCACGATTGACATTTGTAATTTGAAGAGCACTTTATTGGTATTGTATTACATTAATCAATCAACCTATTATGCCAAGTACGTCTGATGTCGTCTAATTATAAAACTGATAAGTTGATTATATTGCTCTTTGCTTTCACAGAAATGTATACACAATTCAATGGTCCTAGAGTGAGTGTCTGGTTTGGTGACACGAAGCAACAACAAATCCGGGAAACATGCCATCCATTATTTATAAATTAAAAAAGCATTTAGTTTTATATAACTCTCTTATATAACCACCTTTCTGATTGAACGTCAACATTATTTTGGAGCCTAATGTAATTTAAAATGTAAGGGGTTTCATTACAAGAATAAGTTTTGTGTGATATTGGTCATTAAAGTTCCTGTCGTATAAATACTCGCTTACAATTTACACCCAGTTAATATTGTATACTTACAATATTAGCGTTATTAAATTCACATCGAATGTCGTTAAATATAAATGTGTATGCGTGCATGTTCAGCAGTAGACTGTGGCAACCAGTCGTTTGGACAAGGCGGTACAATTGATGACTCTTACTAAAGAACCCTAAGGCATGATAGCGTCGCCAACTGCCAAAGATGGCTGTTATTTAAACCGCAATAATTATGTGTATGTATATTGCTTATGCCCATCGCTGTAACGGAAACCTTTGTGGTATAAACAGATAAAGATTTAAATGTTAATGAGCGACATTAATTTGTATTTACGGTGCTAACACTGCCGTAAATCACCGGTATATACGATTAAATGCAATAAACTATTGTAGTTGAAAATGCAGCCATCTCGCCAATGCTCCGATGCCATCTAGGGTTAGGGCTTTAAATTAGAACATAAAGCATGCTGCAAACTTTCTCCAATAAAATGTTTATTACATCGAATGATTCATCGGTGCATAAACCCGGCACTTTAGTATACTATGTCACCAGAATTGAGTTATGTCTTAGTATTCAAAAACCTATAAATCGGCCTACGTCAAATTACGTTTGCGTAGTAGAAATTCGCAGCAATGGAGGATCATATCTGTCAGTAATATTCAATGCGCTCAAATCTTGAGAGAACATTTTTTGAATCATAGTTATCCCTGGAACACCAATTTTGTAAGTTATTATATATGCTAGGAAATGTTGTAACATCTCTTCCATGAACTTTTTACTACAATGTGCTCTCGCTATCCGGATATATGTTCCAAGTTGTGTCGATTGTATATTTAGTTTTCAATAAGAAAAAATATTTTTTTTGCCTGTTATATATGATATCTTCATAGTTAGTCGACGTCAAAACCGGCTGATCAAATTATACCTGGAAAAATACGAAACAAATCTGGAGAGAGCTACAGATACATTTAAAAACAGAAGCTGTATGAGTGACGATCTAGTTTAAAAAATCAATGTTTGACACTAGGGCATGTCAACACATAACCAGAAAACATGTTTTGATCAAATAGACTCGGATATGTTTAGGTGTAGAAGTTTGAGATCAGCAAAAATCAGATTTAAAGATCATGAAGCCGTAATGAATACAAATTGTTGATGACGTTCTCGTTTTAAATCTATGGACAGGATCGCCATCTTTTGTTATTTTGGTGTCCGATAAATTAACATTCTAAATACCTGTACGTCCCTTAATATATTGACATATTTAAAGTGTGTAACACTCGTGTATGTCCGTTTGATTACAATTTATTTATATCTTGATGTTTCATGCTAAGGGTGCATTTGATTTCTATAATCTTGACATAGACAATATTAGATATAAGTGAATTTACAATACGGTGTTCAATTACTGTACCGTGACAAAAAAGAATTGAGCCATTTGTTGCTTTCTTGATATTCCTCCTTGCGTTCAGTCCAGTCTTAGCCACTGGCACCCAGAAAGTGTTGACCTCCACAAAAGCAGTCTGGAAAGGGATTTGATCTTTCTGAGAAACACAAATAAGTTCAATTCCTGGCGGCCTACATGGGATATACAATTCTGGAATGAAATGGAAAGCAGTTCTAGGTCATTGGAAGATATTGAATTTTAATCCAATGAAATCAATTTACTCCCGACCTCCATATTGTTGACCATTGATTGGCCAATGAAATAGCAGCGACCCTTATACTCTCCAGACAGCGGTATTGATTGGCTGAGGAGATTAGCGATGAAACAGGTTACGGTTTACTAGTCTCTCAGACCACCTTTCGTTTAAAAGACCCGAATGTTTAAAACTACACAAGGCAGGCAATCAATCTGACACAGCGAGAAAATGTATTCCACCAAATCCTGAATTATTTAAGGCTTAATCAACAGTTCCTCCAAGGAAAGGTCAATTGACAATCATTTGATTCTGTTATGTTTTATTGCATCCTCTAGCTGATCAATCGATCTTATAAAATCTGGCGTAGTGCATAGGAGACAAGATTGAATAAAACCTTGTAAAATTGTATAATTCTGAAGTATGAGAAAACAGTTATTGTGATTGGATGTAGCTCTATGGGAACATAGGGTCTATCCAAGCTCATACATGTACACTACGCCAACAGTTGGCTAGTTTATATGTTTCATTTGATGCATTCGTAGTTTTCAATAATGATGAGGGGGCACCTTTGACACTAATCATAAGTAAACAACTTATGGTTAGTCTCAAAGGTGCTACCTCATATTTATTGAAAGCTTATTTGTATATAAGACTAACACGGCTATCCTATATTTATCTCATTCGTAGTTTTGGCACTCATCATTGTAATATATTTGCAAATGTCTAAGCCGAACATCTACTTATTCATCATATAGGCCTGCGTATAAGGCAAGTGTTTCTTTGGCTGAAAATATTTCAGAGATTTTGGCACTAATGATCATATCGCAAAACTTTTGTCAGTAAGGAAATTTCCAAAATTAGTACAGACATCAGATTGCCGAGACCGTAAAGGAACGTAACCATGTTTGTTTAGCTGAAAAAATTATCACAGAATCAGACAACTTTATTTTTTTTATTATTTGAAGACATTATAATTAAGATCGTGTTAGTCTCCGTCTCTGAGTCTGGCTTGCAGACTTTGCTATTGTGAACCGGAATATAATTAGAAATTTCTTAGAATTACACAATACTTCATTTGCTGGTAGAATTAATCCTTGATTGCAATCATTCTTTGGTTCAATTGCCCGTTAACACAGCTTGGTATGTAACGATTTTGACCAATGAAATCACGATGATCCACACTGTTCGCAGACATACGTTTCGATCGTCTGACAAGAGTATTTGCGAGGCTGTTTCCGGTTAACTTACCATTAATACACTAGAGGAAAGATATGGAAAATGGTTCCAACCGAAAAATTGAATACAGAGCAACAGAAACAAAACATTTGACACAAACTTTGAGTTAACTCTAGTATATTAAAGATAATGAGTGAGCGATTTATTTAACGTTTTTTAGTCGTAGACAAACTCTTTTTCAACCATTTGATGTTATTTGCATTACTAAGTTCTAAGCAAAACAACAAAGAAACAACACTTGAGTTTCAGAACTGTGTATACATAACACGTTATATATGTCTCACCAGATACTATGATAGACTGCTTAGCGATGCTTAAAAACAGGGTTACTCGATCAAACGGGGAAACAAGCTTATTTTTAATTTGTCATTGATTATCTCGTGTTATTTCAACTGAAACAGGACATTACGAGGTTACATATAATAAAATGTTAGTAAACATAGAAACCCATCACACGTCAGGCATATTTAAATTAGTCAATAACAATACAATGATCGGAAGTCAGTAGCTTAATGCGCTTAGTTCTACATGGCCCCAGATCAATTTGATAAGATTGTGCAAGAGACTCATAACTGCTGTTTGGCCGTGTTTTTTGTCGGACGAGTGTGGTCCCATTTGGAAGCTTTCTTTAAAAAATAAAACAGTCAGTTTAGTCAACGGGCATATTAAATAAGTGATGAACTGATCAAATAAATATTTGTGCCGAGGAATTGGTTTGGTGAATGTTGCGCGTGTAAATTATTCACAAGTTAACGTTATTCCACTGTGGCGAAAATAAACTGATAACATCAACGCGTAACATTTTTCCAGTAAATCTTGAATCATTTACTGGAAAAATGTTACGCGTTGATGTAATCAGTTTATTTTTTCCCAATCATCACTTCCTGATCGGACAAACCTCTTTGGCAATTACAGAAACAGTAAAAATACTACTTGGGAAAATTATGTTCTTAACACGCCAATTATGTATTTATGAAGTGCTTCCGAAAGATAACGAAGCAACGAATAAAATACGCAGTAATTATGCACTACCCGATGCAAATTTAAACTTACTTCAAGTTACTCAGTGTATCCTGTACTATATTGCTGTGCAGAAAAATATCAAACGCGCATTAACCGAGCGTTTGATTTATACTCGGGTTACCCAGTAAAGAAGAATAAATTATAAAAACTTATTTCTGTCAATTATTGTCCCATTCTATCTGCTGTAAAGTGGTTGTTACATTAGGTGTTTATCTTTCTTGCAGAGACAAAACAAGTCGTTATTGAGTGTTGATTCTTGTTCTGAATACAACAACTCAAATAAAAAGTGATATGACAATGGAGAATAAGACAGAAGTCTTATTTCTGGAAAGCCGTTTCGCCGTTGCCTTTTATTTTCCTGTGTATTATTGTGTAAAATTCATATATTAAATAACGAGTATATCTTTCCTTCCAGCAGAGTGTGAGCTTCATGTTGCCCTTATACTGTTGGAGCTAAGGGGCAAAATGAAGCCGATCTTTCTGTGATGTATATAATATCTACTGCATCCTGTGATGCTATCTTGTCTTTGTTTGTTGCTTGTGGTGTTGCTGGTGACAATTGAGACGTTAGAAACTAAAACTCAATGAAATATTCATCAACTTGAAATATACAAGCGACAAAATAAGGTGGTCATTTCTGGTCGTCATATGATGTGGAATTCTGCAGATAGCCTTGAAAACGGCTGCATTTTGAATATTTGCATGTATAAAAATAATCTGAATTCAGATTACACGATGCTGATGAAAGGCGACACCAAGACCGGAAATTCAATAAGAGCGTAGACTTTTACCACAATAACAATATTAGGACGTGGACAGAGTTCGTAATACAATTACGTTTGGTAATTGGGGTTGAGTATTTTTTGTGCGGCACGCACCAAACAAAAATGTTCTTTCCTGGAGAGGTAAAAAACCTCTATGTAGAGATAAAGCCGTAGTAATATATTAGGTAAATCACGCAGTGGCTCCATCTTGATTTTAGTCGGAATTGACAAGAGGTGTGTCTTGAATTTTTAACATCAGACAGGCAAGAATACGCACTCACACTTACGATTTACTATAAAACCACATAATTATTTTGTCTGTTTATATTTTGTTCGGAGTTTGCATCACGGTGTAAACTGTGAAGGTTCTGCAGATTTATATAACAAAAGTTTGAAATTTAAATCTTCACAATAAAAGGTAAGTTGTCTGAGATGAAATTAATAATCTAATGGGACAACTGGTCGATATTTGAAAGATGGTTTCCACAGCGTAGATTGCACGTTTTGACTCCGGGTGACTATTTCTTTGTTTTATTAAATTACAGGTCACATTGCATATAATTCCATTGTTACATTTTACAGGCCTCTTATTCAACGCCCGCAATTTGATTTTTTGTCTAATATTACTTTTAAGGATTGTATTTGTGTTGCACCAAAGTTCACATCCCGTCTTACTTCGCGGAGAGAATTAATTTCTGGTAAAGGTTTTTTTACCTCTTCAGGAAAGGGCATTTTTGACATTCGCTGTGTGGCAAACGATCTAAGAATAGAGTTCTCATTCCATTTTCAAGACATATCTTAAAATGAAATAAGAATTTTCCGAAAGCTTAATTGCAAAAATGTATGAGTTATTTGCCGTTATGTTTTAATAATTGACCTGTATTCGTCCCATAATGCCAGTGTTTGTTGCCAGTCGTGTCATGGGTGGTTTTCTTTACCCAATGGACTGGCACGCCGTCATGTCAGTGAAATAATCTTGAGTATAGCGTTAAACCCCAATCAAACAATTCTTTTTTTGCTGATCTGTGACAAACGTCGCCCCAAATATTAGCGGAAATTAATGCACGATGACCCGGCATGGCGTACGAGAGTTGTCTTAGTCTCGTCCACTATAGAAACTCTCTCTCGAGAACCCGATTAGGATATCATGCTGTTTTAATAAAGTTTCTTTGCATTTAGGCGAATATTTAATGTGCATACGTGTTGGGAAATTATCAAACATTCGACGAACAAGCAATCAATATGTGGTTAAGTTCATTACTTCCGAAAGTAATATATTTTGTAACTAGCATTCAATCTTTTTTGTCGACTTCAGGTTTATTTAGTTTTGCTGGAAAATATTACTAAACGATAGTGGTCTTTAAACGTGTGAGACGCGCGGCCGATGACAGACTGTGCATACACTTCGGACGTTTTTAAGTTTTTCATTACTTTCCCGAAACATCGGTTATTATTAACTGTCGTTTTTGGTTTTTGGAAATAATAAGGTAATTTACCAATGTATTATTTTGCGTCAAATGTTTTTTATCAACTGTTTCTTTGATTACAATAAAAGTTTGGAAGGGCACGAACTAATGATTGGGAATTGGGAACAGAAAAAAAACACAACTTTAACGAATTTTTTAACCGCGTGAAATTACGTTAACTTGTGAATAATTGACAGAAGCCAAATTCATAGAAGTAATATGTATAATTGAACATGTTGGTTGATTTCTTTAGGACATTTTTATACCGGGGATGTTGCTAAATCACCTTGTACACAGCTTGTTGAATACATATGGCAAACATAGCTTATCAAGGCGTTGGGAAATTCGCGTGCTCTCTTGTATGTTTTATATTCAGAGGATAATTTATCACCGTGTTGCGAATCTATCTTAGGAATTATATTTTGAGCCTTGTGCCCAAAGATTTATTTCCTCACTTGAATTAACAGCGCATTTTGTTAAAATCAAATCATTATGTTGTTGGTAACTTTAAGTCCACATGGGGTGTAGTGGATTTTTGTGATAACTGACCCATTTTTCATATTTAACCTCACGTTCTGCTCATATTATACGACAAAAAATAAATGGCTTTCGGAAAATCAGATTATATTCTCTAACCAGGTTGTAATTTTTTTTTATTTTCATAGAAGTAATGTTTTGTAAAATTTCTGATTAGAATTAAGATGAATATTTTGCATACAACTGGTGCTTTAAAGAGTCAAGTTAAGTTAAGTTATTTATTCGCCATAAATATGTCTTAAACAGCTTCACCCCAAAACTGTCAAATTGTGTGCAAACAGAGACATTTTGTATTGAAGACGTTCAATTAAAAATGCTTTAATTCTTCAATTTATACTTGGGAAAGTACTTGTTTTCTTTTTTTGGTGTGTTGTGCACTGGATACCAAATTAAAATTGCTGAAAGAGAAAAAAATCTAAACAAATTGAATAGGAAGAGTTATAATGTAGATTACAGTCTATAAAAGAAGCGCCCAGAATGTGCGAATAGCTTGTATTGTTCTGTTAGAGACACGTTGGCACATTATTTGGTGTATCTTTTCTATCTTTGTGTGTTGTCTCTTTATAAAATGTCCCATTATTTGCTAATTGACCATGCGAATCGTGAAAAACAGCGCATGTCAAGAGACAACACTGGCTAACTATTGTTATCATTTAAGATTTTGTTTGTTTGATTGGGGGTTAACGTCGTACTCAAGGGTATTTCACTTATATGACGACAGATTGTCTAATTCACACTGTTCCTTGCCCTATTATGGGAAGAAACCGGGAAGAAACTTCGTAAAAACCACCCCCGCGGTTGCGAAGCAATATCTTGTAACGGACTGGATCCCGTCAACTGTACAACGAAGTAGGTGTTAGAAAGCGTACTCGCTAACCACTACGCCACAGCCGATGGCCTATCATTTTAAGAATATTAATTGAAAAACGGTTTAAAATATTGAGATGTAGACGTCATGGTTTACAAGTCTACAAAAAATAATATCACACAATGTCTAAGGTAATGGGCGTCAGTTTGTAATACTCAGGTAAGCTTGAGTATGGTGTTTTTATTTGTACCACAAGAGATCATCTGGAAACTGAAAGTCCAACGTCGCTCGTCATTCCCTTTTATAATTAAACTAAAACCAAAACTTTGCTATATATTTCAATGAAGATTGATAGCATCCTTGCAAAATCGGTGGTGGTAAAATTATTTAAAAAAAGCAACTTTATTTTACGAAAGTATCTCTTTACCACATATGTACCTATATAGATTTGATCTGTTTGCATCATTAGCAACTCAGCGGGTTGTGGGAGGGGATAATATTGTTGAGAAAGGGGAGGACAGGACATCGATCTGTTTGCGATATATGTGTATTTTGTCTTGGGGTCGCCCTGTGTTTCCTTTGTGTTTTGCCAGTGGCTTCAATCATGATTTATTTTCTTTGAGAAATTGAATAAATTCGCCGTTAAACCCCAACAAACAATTGTTTGCAACACCGCCTGTAAAAAATAGGTTCAAAGGTCATTCATTGGCGGCACTTTCTGTTCTGTTTGTAATATAATCCAGAGTTGTCCCAATGTAAATGTGACAACACAGAGAGTAAATACAATTATGATATTTTTTTATCAAAACAATTTGTTAGTTACACAAGGTGACAAATAATGAAATTTCCATCGAAGAATTAGGTTCCTTTTTTACGTATAAATTTAATCAAAAATAATACACGAAAACAAGAAAAAAAACACGGTTTGCAAAAACAAAAAAAATTGATGTCATTTCTTAACGTCGATCAGCTGTGTATTTCTGGTTCGTAACTTTCAGACACCAACAGGATATTGGGGTGACAATTTTGTTCTCGAAAACACCGAGTGGAATGTTTAAAAAAATGTCTTAAATTTTCCTGTCAAAAGACTAGGAAATCGACTTAGCTCCCTAAACGGATTTTATACTGAATTTGTCCGGACATGTACAGCAAAAGTAGTCCGATTAAAATAGATCAATTGTGTATCTATCATGATTACGCAATTACAATAAGGGATTCCATGTATGCTTTTACGGAATTATACCAAATTCCCTAAGAAGAAAAATACATTGTTAAGTGTTTGATTTACTCTTTGGATACATTGTTATGTTGTTTGATAAGGGTTAAACCACGATCTTAACGTTATTTCACTGACATGACGGTGCACCAGCCCAGTGGGTAAAGGGAACCACCTTCGACAACACGCATAGACAAGACAGGACAAAAACGACGCACCGCGACGACATTACAAACAGATCACCTTCGTGTTGCAAGTTTGCTCCGAGAGCACCAGGGCAACGAAAAGCTCCCTCCCAACACTCTGGATAGGAGCTAAAACTATTTATCAGTTACGTTACAGGAATTATCCTAAACGCCGAGCAGCCTGTATTTACCTGGTATGTTGGCCTACTTAACTACCAGCGGATAATCAAATAATCGAATATCTGTGGTAAAGAAGTTAAAAGCTCTTTGTTGTTTAAATTGATTTGTTTGTTTGTTTGATTGGGGTTAACGTCGTACTCAAGGGTATTTCACTTATATGACGACGGTTTGTCCACTTCACACTGTTCCTTGCCCTAGTATGGTGGAAAACCG
>JAVFBX010184313.1:0-20671 GCA_034783855.1 Mopalia kennerleyi | reverse complement strand
ATTGAGAGACCTAAACATACAGTTATAATGATGTGAACCAAACACTGAATTGAGAGACCTAAACATACAGTTATAATATGTCCTGTATTTGTCATGTGATGTTTTTATTTGTCGCCATTGGTGCCTGGGGTGATTTTTTTCACCCTGATTGGGCTGGCATAAACTTAAGTCTGACATTAAACCTAAACGAACAAACAGAAGTTCCGACTGGTTATTGTTTCCTGCACTGTCGTACAACTGTTGTACACTATAATCTGTGACTTTTGTTGCCAGTGCCCTGTTTGGGGGCATTCGACCAGTTTCCCATTGGGCAATGGCATGAACCTCATTATAAACATGGCCAAATGCAATTGATTTTAACAGACACCATGCAATGCCCTTCAGTAGGCTATGACAAAGCAGGTCCCAAAATAAACCGTTATATGAATTTCAGAAAACACTATAAACAATTTTACAGTGAACAGAATGAAGGTTGAAACATAGCATTATTATGTTTCCCCGTAGCTCAGTCATGGCACAGGAAGCTTCCGCTGTGTACTACAAGTGCACCTGCTGTAGTGAGCTGCCATTACATTCATCACCACAAACCCACACTATTCAATCAGTAAGGACTCAATATTAATATACTAGTACTTGTAAGTATTACAAGTCAACTTTCGAAGCATTTTATTAACAAAGTTGAGTAATAACAATCATAATATAACTTTTATATATATGTAAAGAACAATAGTTAGTATCCTCTTGCCAAGTCCTATCTATTCTGTAGTATTTACAATCTTACAGACTTTTAAATAGCTTCCATCTAGAGCTAGCCAATATAACCATCTCAGACAAGTTTGATAACATTTAAAATTCTGTAAATTCTATATCCCCATTTTGATACTGTCCCTGCCGCAAAGTAACTGTTGATATCTGCCATGGAAAATTTACTGGTATATATATATATATGTCTTGAAATAGAAACCTTCTACAGCAGGTGATTATTGACAGGGGCGCTGTACCTGTCCTCTTGTGATCCAGATTTCAGTCCTGTAACAGACTTATCAGATCTAAAGCGGAGCAACTGGCAGGTATAGCCTCTTTTACTAACACAACATTAGCACAGTGGATGGCTTCCACTCTTTGAACAGTTCTGGGTAGCACTTTGTGGAATCTCTTTCAAATCACGCAAGAAAAAGTTTTTTACTTATGAATTTAGTCAGTTTGCCATTTTTGGAAGAAATCATTTCCTTTGTCATCAACCACAATGAATGCTGGGAAATTCTCCACTTCAACTTTCCAAATAGCTTCCATACCTACAACAAAAAAAAGTGAGACCTGATAAATTTGCTTTCATTAGAACGTTTGTTTGATGGGGGTTTAATATCGTACTGAAGGGTATTTGCTTATATGATGACGGATCGTCCTCGCTAAAATACTGTACCAAAACTGAGAGGAAATTTCGTAAAAAGAAACACCCATGTATTTGCTGGTGACACATGGTGTGACTCCCTGATATAGCCTCAGGACTACAGACATCCTGGAGCCCATGAGAGGTACATATACATTAAAGTAGGTACAGTCAGTAGGCTGAAACGCTAACCACGGGTGTGGATGTACATGTATACTACTGAAAAAGGAGAGATTGTATGGGGGTTATAACATTACAGTTCAGGGCCCGGTTGTTCGAAGTGCTATTAAATTTAATCCGCTATTAGATGACGTCACGCCATGTTGAAGGTCTATCTCTAACCCGGTATTAGCGATTTAATCTGGTGTAAGCGGCTAATCGTCCCTTGAGGAACTGGCTCCAGTTCTTTGATCACATTGTCACGGGATGATATCTCTATAATTCACATGTTCTTACAACACATAAACCTATTCCAAATAAAGCCACTGTGACCTTAAATTTGTTCCACAAACATAACTGCAGTTAATCTAGTTAACATATCAGACTACTGTTTCTTTGTTTGATTCTGGTTTAGCGCCATACTCAAGGGTATTTCACTTATTTGATGCAATGTCCACTTCACACTGGTCCTTGTCTAATTTGGGTTGAGAACCGACCCACACGATTGTCAGTCACATTGTGTGATGGTCGACAGATGGACTTTAACCAGTAAATGGTACATCGAAGTAGGATTAGAAAGCACACACACTAAACCGATGGCCCCTGGCTGTCAAACTAGTGAATGGTAATCATAGTAAGGTGTATCAGAGTATTACCTAATTCAGGGTATTCCAGGACCTCCACCTTTTTAATACAGTTCTGAGCTAAGATGGCAGCCGGCCCTCCAATAGAACCCAGGTAAAATCCACCATGCTTTTTACACGCATTTGTCACCTGAAAATTGAATTAAAAGGAAAATATAACAAATACAAAAATTAGTTGCGATGACATAAATCAGTAATTTCAACATTATAACATGTATCATTAACTTTCATTTTTGTTAAACATTGTAAATAATTTGAATGGACTGCAATTGACACTTGTGTGTGTCTTTTTTAGTTTCTCTTTATGATGTTGAATGCCAGGAGTGATATTAGGTTTAGTTATCTGCTTTGAAAAAAGTAAAGTGAAAAACATAAATAAAGTAATTTATTAAAAAATTTCAAAAAAAATATTAAAAAACTGACAATGTGTTCTTGCAACAGCATAGCTGAAAAATGGCTGAATGTGGCATAAAACAAAAATCAATCAAACATGTAAGTTGGATATACATTTGTATACCAGGCAAAGGGCCATTTTCCAAGACAGATGTAAAATGCCTAATTTAGATCTAAATCAAGAATGAGGTCTTTCCAATCAATCACAGGCAAGTTGTTTTAAAGTCACTTACAGCAGATTAAATTGATAATAGAGATAGACTTAACATGACAATATCTAATGGTGGTTTATTAGTGGCTTCAAACAACTGGCCCCAGAATTTTCTTTATGCTGAAGTTCCTAAACAAAGAGTTGAACCTTATGAAGAAAAAGATTGACTGATTCTCTTTGTGAAAACAATTCTATGTCATTTATGATGTGTGTAAACCCTGGCTGACCTCTAAGAACAATAGGTACGACTGTCTGAAAACTGAGCAATCAGGAGTAAGAGGGTATAGTTTTCAGGTTGGCTGCCCATTAATCCATTGCCTTAAAATGGAAGAAAACTTAATTTGCCTTCTCACCCATACATCACAGTGGCATTAAGAAGTCAAACGTATAAATAAGATAGAACAACTTGGTATGGAGAACAACTACTTAGCCTTTTGGATACTACATTTCTATCTCATTCCAAAGATCGTTTTCAAGTAGGACTTGAAGTCTACTTTTCATATACTTGAGAACAATCTCTGGAATGAGATAGAAATGTAGTATCCAATAAATTAAGAAGTTGTTGTTAATACAAAGTCTTTCCATCTCACACTGTTAACAACTATTATTATCAATTATCATGCTTCCATGTTTGTTTGATTGGGGTTTAAGGTCGTACTAAAGGGTATTTCACTCGTATATCGACGGATTGTCCACTTCACCATGCTCCTTGCCTAATTACGATGGAAAACCGAGAAGAAACCTCATAAAAATTTATTGCCAGAGCCACATCGTGTGTCTAACTCATTTACCGGAGGGTCGACAGGCAGATTCGATCCTGTGAACGGTACATCAAAGAAGGCTTCAGGAAGCACACACACTAACCAGTAAGCCACGGCCGTGGACCTCATGTTTCAATGTAAAACTGGGTAGAAATCACCCTTTCTATTATTTACCTGGCTTACTTCTTTGTGCAATGAAACTGTTTCAATAGCTTTGAAACCCTAATCAAACCAGTTAACATAGCTTGTTACCTGTCTACTACGGTTTCCTTTGGCCAACATAATTCTACTGCCACCTGCAGCTTGAAATTCATCCACATAGGAGTCCATACGTCCTGCTGTCGTTGGTCCAAACGATCCACTGGCATAACCCTAGTAACAGTCAACAACAGTACTGGGAGGGTAAGCTTTATAACGGACATAATGCCCCAAAACTACACAATTTTACTTACAGCTAGTTGCTGGGCAAATAGGAATGATTTTTTATAATGAAAAGTAGTATTCCCCTCGCCAATAATTGGCATGGATTTATTGTTGTATTTTTGTTCTATTAACACTATAACTGGTGAACAGAATGAGTCTGAATCACTAAATTTGGCATTATGAAGCATTCTTATGAGTTTATTTAATTTTTCACATGGTTAGACGGCAAAATTTAAAGAGTTATCACCATTTATAAGGTGTTTCTTTCGATTCACTGCCACAAGTTTCAAATTTTAAACGGAATATATACATGTATCTTAGGAACTAGATACCCACGTTCCATATATACAAATTTTATCTAAAAACTACAATATCAGATACTAATTGACAGAGTTATCTCCCTTTACATTATTTATATATAAATCTAACAGCTGGTGGAAGGAATAAGCCTGGATCACCAAATGTGGAACTCTGATTCATTGCTGTGAGTTTGGGAGCCGTATTAAATTTTGATGTATTTGGACTGTAGGACTTATTGTTCTTCAAAGGGAGATAATTTGATACAGGATAGTGTCTGAAAATATCACGTGGCTGTTAAAGCCCAAACAGACGTGTGATTGATGATAGATATGAGCAGAAGTACCTCTGGAGTTTTAGCAGGACCAGCATAATAAATGGGGTGATCTTTGACATACTGAGGCAGACCCTCCCCACTATCCAGCCTCTCCTGAAGCTTAGCATGAGCGATGTCACGAGCTACAACTAGTGTCCCTGTCAAACTGACACGTGTCTTTATTGCATGCTGGGAAAGCTGGCCAAGAACATCATCCATTGGTTTGTTGAGATTTATCTGAAATTAGGACAAAAACAAAACTACTGCCACAGCACGCTGGAAATAAAAAATCTTCACCACAAAACAGTGGACATCTTTCAAGGACAAAATGAACAGAAAGCGATGCTCACAATGATAGTTAGAATTTCTCCTGCACTTAAACACAGTGTTAAATTATGATGCAATTACACTTTATTTTGTGTAAAGTTTCTTGTCTGTTAGATTGGGATGTGCATGTAGCAACACTCTCAAGCCAGGGCACTTTTTGTAAGACTGATTCTCCACTATTGACTTTGCTGGTAGGAAACCCTGAAAAGCATCCCCACAATAGCAGGAGTAACCTGTAACAGTTTCACCGGGAGACTCGATCCCATGAGTGGTACATGTAGGTGGAAGGAGACCCATCAGTCCAACGCACCACCCACTGAGCCACATCTGCAGGTGCTTCTTGAGTGCTATTATTTTGATGAACAGCAGGTTATATAAAGGACTGAAGAGGTACTTAGCTTTACTACAGCAACATGTAGATGTTGAGTAATTAACAAACACTGGGGTTTAACGCCGTACTCAATGGTATTTCACTCATATGACCATGGATTGTCTACTTAAAGCTGCACCTTGCCTGATAATGTTGGAAAACCGAGAGGAAACTTCGTAAAAACCACCCCTGCCATTGCCGGAACCGCAACCTGTGACTCGCTCAAATACCTGATGGTCGACAGGCGGACTCGATCTAGTGAAGCAGGATACGTAAGCACACAGGCTACCACTAAGCAGCGGCCTGGGACCCCCAGGCAAATAGGAAGCTATGTCCTAACCAAACACTCAACATATCAGAGTCTACAATAGTCTGAGCTATCTCAGTCCACCTCGTGACCTCCAGTTTGTTTGTTTGTTTGATTGGTGTTTAACGTCATACTCAAGGGTATTTCACTTATATGACGACGGAGACAAAAATAAAACGTACAAACAGATCAGCTTCCTGTTCCCTTTAGTTCTGAGAACACCAGGGCAACAGAAAACTCCTCTTTTCTCGCCTCGTATGATCGACCAAGGAAGCCGAGGGAGTATTCTGCAGGACTGGCCAACCCGCTCCCCCACGGGGCCGTGACCTACAGTAACATAGTTTGAATAGGTGGTGCGATCAGCTTACCTATACAATCTACCTACCTGTATAACATCTCCACTCAGGTCATCTGTGGTCACTTCAGGCAGGTATTTAGCTGGATTTGTTTCCAACTGTTCTAAAAATACTCCCTCCTCGGTAATCTTCCCTAAAATCTGAAATTAAAGTCATTCAGACTGAATTTTTAAGTAAACATAACATTTAATGGCCAATGTTTATAAGTTAATGCATATTCTAAGTATGTGAAACTTGCCAAAAATATTTTAAGGAGTGCATTTCAGTGTTCACTCAAATGGTCAGGTTCCTCAACCTACATAGCGCAGCATCTAATCTCATTAAACTGCTATTGGCCATTTTCATTGGTGAGCTGTTTAGATGGCTCATCATTTAGCTTCATTGATTGATTGGTGTTTTACGCAATGCTAAAGGGTATGTCACTTATATGACTGCATTGTATTCCAACAATAATTGACACTAACACAACCAGGATGTGAAGCGTTTCAATAATGTTGGATAGCTAATTTTCGTCTAGTGCTAAGTAGGCAGCATTGTTACTTTTCAAACAAGCTACCTTAGACAGAGGGCTTATCATTTACATGTAGCTTGCTTCACACAACTTATATTGTTTAATTAGCAATATACAACACATGGGAACAGTAGAATAAATTGAAAGGCCCAGTTACAAGTTTCGTTTAAAAAAAAAAGATCAGCATGCCCCCCCTTTTGTTTCATAAATTGAAAAATATAAATTGGATTTTATTGAAGACAACTCTGTCTAAATATCTCCAATGAAACTATATTTAACTTCTTTATGATACTATTCAAATTGAGTCTTACTTGTCTATCTGCAGAACAGGAGACCCCAATACCCACTGGGCAGGAGGCCCCATGACGGGGTAATCTTATTACACGTACATCATGACAAAAATATTTCCCCCCAAACTGAGCCCCAATACCCGTCCTCTGTGTTAACTCGTGTATCGTCTTCTCCAACTCAAGATCCCGAAAAGCTTGTCCGTGGTCATTCCCTGAAAAACATTAAGGAAATAAAAGATTTAACAGGACATGTACAGCCTAGTAAAATGGCACTAGGCCTACTGTTGACTGCTCACTAAAAGCTAACATCTAGAGTATCCAGGTAACAAGGCTATGCAAATTTAATGTTTCTAGGTAAACAGTAATATTTACCTGATGAAGGTATATTTTACAGGTTAAGATCTGGTGCCAATTAAATAAGTTTCAAAATAAACTCAGTGTTAAAAGGTAAAAGAGGTAGTCAGTATTTTACCCAGGTAACAAGTCCATGCCAATTTTACACACTTTTTAAAGCTTAACATTACAGCATACCTGATGAAGGAAGATTATCCAGGTAACGAGCTGATGCTAATTTGACAGTCTTCAAAGTAAACTCAGCAGACGTCCCTCCAACTACAAATGCTAAATGATACGGGGGACAAGCTGCCGTTCCCAAAGTCTGCACACACAAAAAATTATAATGTTATTAAAATTGTATTATTAAATATTAGAAAATCCAAACTAATGATAGAGCTTGTTTCAGCTATGACCCACTAAAAACATTTCACATTAATGAAATGATTAATTTTAGGAACAGTTTGGTTTGTTTGTTTTGTTTGTTTGATTTGGGTTTAACGTCGTACTCAAGGGTATTTCACTTATATGACACAGGTTGTCCACTTCACACAGTTGTTTGCCCTAGTATAGTGGAAAACCTGGAGGAAACCCCCCTCCCTCGCGATTGCTGGAGCCACATCATGTGACTCACGCATATAGCTGAGGTTCGACAGACGGACTTGATCCTGTGAACGGTAAATCGAAGTAGGCATTAGAAAGCGTGCTCACTAACCATTACGCCACGGCCGCGGGCCCGGGATAGTTAAGAAAGACCCCAATGAAAGTCGTGAAGAAAATTACAAAAAGACCTACATGACGGGTCATATATGAAAAACATTTTTTTTAAATACCATCTGCTATATGCACGTAAAAAAAACCCAAGTACATGTATATACCTTAATTTTCTCATCGACAAATTTGAGAAGTTTTTCAGGGTTGAGCAGAGCTTTTGTTTGTTGATAAAGGAAAGTTTTGTTAGCTGATCCACCACCTTTTGCCATGAACAGGAAATCATACTGTGATGAGTTGTTAGCGTAAATGTCTATCTGGGCAGGGAGATTTGTTCCTGTATTTGTTTCTTTGTACATATCCAGTGGCGACACCTGGTGAAAAGAAAGCAAAAACTTATCAGTCCAGATAAGCTACACCCAATGATGTACCCCAGTATACTAATTCTCCTGTCAAATTACAAATGATAATCACTTATTATAGTGGGTTTTTATGTCCCACATCAGGTTTTTACACTTCTTTAAATTGCATAGAAATTATTTGAAGATTAGAAAGCACTCTTTGAAATCCCTGGCAATAAAAAATGACACTATACAAAAAAAAATTGGGCGACAAGGTTAAGTTTAAATGTTTACAGTGCTGCATACGATAAGAAAACAAAATAAAGTTGTCATTTGTCTCAACAAACACAGCTTATAGTGCTCCCACCAACCAGTCTACATAAAGCGGTAGGTGAATGTGCAATTATCCGAGAAAAACTTGACACAATTGCTCATTTTCTATTTTTTTAAAATAAAAAGCCAAGGATGATTGAGTTCTCAAGAGCAAATGGAAAAAAGATCAGGTGCCAGGTGGTTGATGACGACTGACAAGACAAATTAGTTAACATGACAGAAGAAATATTTTGATGATTTCCAATTTGTTCACCATACTTACTTGTGAATACCGAAGGTTTCTGGAGGTGTATGTATTGTAGATCCCCCTGGATATAGCCTCCTCATCTGACCCCTCTGTCCACACATACTGACCTTTCTTACCTGTGAAAATAAGACAGAAATACACTATTATTCCAGGTATTCATACATCACTCAATTTAATCGCACTGAAATGCTATAAAATTGTTTGGACATAAGGTTCTTAAAATAAATGAACTGCTTTTTTAAATATAATTCCTCATTTACATGTATATTTGTATGACTGTATGCATAAATAACAACATTTACTTTACATTCTACATGTATGTCATGCGACATGTGAATGACTAGCAGCATTTCTAAAGTTTCACAAATTACCAATTTTCAAAACTGCTACAACTAAACTTTTGCTCTAACAGGCAAAAGTAAAATGTGGTCATTACAACTGACCACAAGTGATTAATGGAGTGTAAGTCAATAAATCAATTATACTTCCAATAGCTACAGATAGCCAATAGCTAAACTCTTCAGTTAAATGGATTTCCCGCAAACACAGTTTCAATATCCCCATCAAATAAATTCTGTATCCTTTTATTATGAATGTACTGGCCCTTCTGTTATTCATTTATTCGGGGCTGGGCGTCGACAGCCAGGGTATTTCAGGTATAATCTTATATGATGCCTGATTGTCAAATTTTTATTCTGCATTAATACATATTTAAATATGATGGAAAACTGGCCCCATACCTGGTAAAAACTTCCCCACGAATGCCTTACCTACATGTACATGTACTTCATGTGACTCCCTGACACATGTGCACCAGGGAGCTGAGGTTATCCAGTGGACTCTAACCTGTGAGGGGTACATCATGTGACTCCCTGACACATGTGCACCAGGGAGCTGAGGTTATCCAGTGGACTCTAACCTGTGAGGGGTACATAATCAGGGGCCAGCTGCTCAAAAGGCGATTACCCGCTAACACCAGATTAAATTGCTAACACCGGCTAAGATATACACTTACAGCATGGTGTGACATCATCTTATTGTAGATTAAATTTAATAGCGCTTCGAGCAACCGCCCCCAGTAGTCTGACTCACTATAAAACCACTAGGGTAGGAGCCTATCAAATAATCTTTATGGTTTATAATAAAAACCAGTCAGGGTTATGTCTGAAACCATGTGTTTACATCATTTTGATCAGTGTTCTGAAAACTGGTGTTTACATCATTTAGATAGGTGTCTTGAGGTTGAAGAAAGAAAGATATGAGTGTTACCTATACAGATGGCTGTTCCTGTATCCTGGCAGCCAGGTAAAATCATACCAGCCGCTATGTTAGCATTCTTCAGGAGCTCTAATGCCACAAACCTGTCATTGTCAGAGGCTTCAGGGTCTTTCAAGATGTTAGAGAGTTGCTGAAATAGTACAGGACATTAGTACTTTTTATTCTATATTACGGTAGGCCTAATATAAATCGCTACATCATTTGGCTACTAAGCGAAGTCGTCTATAATGCTTGGTAGACATAAAAACAAAGGAACTATTATATCCCCAAAAAATATGTACATACATGTAGACTATTCCATTAATACACATCTGTACACATCTGAACTGCACATACAGGCTATGAACATTTGGATGACAGACTTGAAGGAGAAACAATAAAGGGAGATAACCCTGAGAAGTTACCTGTAAATGGCCTGGCCTCAGTAAATGAGCTATATCAACCATAGCCTGCTCTGATATCTGTGTTAGAGCAGCTGGTTCAACATGTAACATCTTCTTACCCTTCACCTCAAAGGTAGACACAAAATCACCTTTTATAAAAAAAAAATTAAAAAATACCTGTGGTAAAACTTAATACTTGCACAAAATATGTAATAAAACTACAGAATGCTGATGTCAATGACAAGTCGGCACATATATTGATATTTAACAAAACTTGAAGTTGTTTAAGTATGAGATAAATCTATTGGAAAAGTGCCATAATTTGAAGGAACAAAATATGGGTGCATAAATAAACCTTACAGGAAAGTATACAATGACATATGCTTATATACAGCCCTTCAATGCAAATTTCCATTTCAGGGTATTTTCATATTTTGAACAGATCTATTGCAATTCAGAAAATATTCAGTTATAAAATTATTTAATTTCTTCTTAATCAACTTAAGATCAAAAACTGTTTTAAATGATTCCGTCCTAAGTTTAATCAGCTCTGAGAAATCCTGTGAAGTTCCTACAGTTTCCAATCCTACATATTAAAAGATAGTTGGCATGAAAAATGTGTAGAAGTATTGGTATAATGTGAGATTCTGATGGAAAATTCTGATCTCCTTTGATGTATATAATAAGCTTACTGGAGAAACTGGACCAATTATCCAGGGTTGATAATAAACAACTGAACCATCATGGGTCATGTCACGTACCTCTGTACATTAAAGTTCTATGATTTCTCTCATCTAAGTAAAGCTGAGAATGAATCATCTTTACCTGGTAATTTTTTCCAAGTCACATCAGGCTTTTTCTGCTGTCCTAAAATATCCTGGTAAACAAATGGTTTCACGGCTGCAGCCGTTGCTTTCTCTTGACGGGCTAATTGCCACAGTGGTATTGCAATTCTCTGATAAACATTATTATGCTTGGAAAACATCTTGGAGAATGTGTTTGGATTTTCCTTTGGTTTTTATAATGACAGGGTGTGGCAAAGATGAACAAAGACTGAAATTAACACATATGCAATTATTAAATCACAATAAAGTGCTAAACTTTTATCCCCAATGGGTTGCAGTAAAAAAGTTAAGATATACATGTAGAACTGGTATAGAATGCAGTCTTTTGCATGTGGTGGATACCTGGCGGTCAGTAGGCCTATAATTTCTTTTAAAAGCAGACAGCCATTGTACATCAGACAGACCAGAGAATAGTGGCCAATAGTCACCCTCCTATGATATTTAATAATGGTTGACATTTGTCAGTAGAAATTCTGGAAATACTGACATTCAGCTACTGATGTAATATTGATTATAGGCTCAAATCAAAGAGAATGTACAAAGTGACTAACTGTACGTCTTTATCTCTACACAAATCAGTATAACTATATTCTTTACACTGTACTGCAATCTATGCATTCAGCTACGCGCTGTGAGTTTGCTCAGGCTATAGGCCTAGGGGCCTATATACCCAACTGGGAGAAAAAACCCTGAAAATGAAATATAATGTAAAAAAATATAGGCCTTCAAAAGCAAGGTAATATTTGACGACACCTAAAGCGTATTTTCTGAAGGAGAGATATTAAGCTTTTTTGATTGTTGGTACTGATACACATTAGTCACACGAAAAGAGTCAACATGACAAAATGTACTACCTTGAGAAAGTAAACAGTTGGCTGTCAAGATAACATACAGCGTTGTTGTTGACCAAGGACAGCGCCACCTTCTTAACTCTCCAAGAAGAGGAGAGTTTTCGCTTGGGCCTACTAAATCGTGCAGCACTGGGACACACAGCCGAAGGAGAGAAGAACAAGTTTGACATATTTTTCACACTCCACGTTGTTCATTGGTTTACAAGCGTGGGTCTTTTAAACTAGCAAGACAGAAACTCATGTCAACACTTTGTGTGAAGTTTGCTTCCAAATTCCTGTAATTTTTACTCGTCCGTTCAGATATCCACAAAGAAATGAACCACAGAAGCTTTATTATCTTGTGGTTGATTAGTGTTGTTTTATTTCCGAGTTTTGAAGCCAGTTTTATGGGCTGGCTTTTCGGAGACGAGGATCAAGATGGAGGAGAAGGGCCGAATAAAAAGAGCCTGGTTGCTAGAGACCAGTCCAGATTCGAAATGCTCTCCACAGATGAAAAGTTTCTGGAATATTCAAAGGCTTTGGCTGAACTGTCTCCTTTGGATGAATGCTATCACATTGTAAGACATGATAAAAACAAATTAGAAAAGTTAAAAACATGGGGGCTTATTTAGGATATGGTACAAGCAAAATGAAAGTGAATTTCCACACAACACTATACAAGTAGCTCCTTTTAGTTTTCACTTTAAAATGTACATGTTGAAGGCTACCTGTATATATTTCTTTGGTGGTTTATGTATAGCACCTAATTAGAGTCGTGACCATTAAAACACACTAGCAGAGGGGAAGTTAAAAAGCAGGCACATCGGTTCATTCTGATGGCTACACATTTAATGCTCAAGAAACTAGTTCAGTTCCTGGAAAATATAGAACTATTTCCTGCAAGGCCCATACAGGTCATAAAGATAGAGCTTCCTGTTGCCTTGGAACTCGACATTAAGCTGATTGGTTATAGCATCCTTGTTATTCATCGTATGACTGGCTGTCAGTTTGTTGCTAGTAACGATGAAAATGGTAGTCAGCGTTGGTCACATGGCTCGCAATCATATGACTGATATAACCTGGGGCCAGTCTTACAAAGAATGCGTAGGTAACGTAATTACCAAGATGGCCCAATGTGTCTTCAGTACTGGACATCGTGGTAATTACATCCAATGTGGGCTACACTTATTTTGTAAGACAATCTCCTGAAGTATGGTGTTATACGACAATCCAGCAATACAACAAGTAAAGCCTGCTGTTCTGCTGTATAACACTTTGCTTCTTATGATGTTTTTGAATGTTTTCCAGATTTCAGTCATTTGAACGGGTTGCAAATGCTCTTGCACACTTATAAAAGGAAACCGTACAATTTCTTGAGAAGTGTAATTTGCCACAAGCCCACATGTTAGGAATGCCTTCAATAATGTCACCCAGGTTTTGAGAATTAAGAGCAGATCATATACGTTATTCTTACATATATAATAAACTACATGTAAATGTTCCCCCCAAGATTGCATCAACATTGCCAGTGGCGTATACAATGTAGGTTGATTTCCTCTGCTCATTGGGCTGGCAGCTGCATACTGCCATACGAGTGAAATACATATCATTTTGAGCACAGCATTAAAACCCAATCAAACAAAGTAATTTGTTCCGAAATGTTAATGTCTTTATAAGCTTGTTGTTCCATGGTTTATATCCTGTACTGGTACATGCATATTGATGGGCTGGGGTGATTCAGTTGTGTACACATTGGACTTCTAAAGCCTGCTCACAGGCTGGAGTCCGTGTTTCATCCCAAGGTGCCGTAAAACATGGGCCATCATTAAAGTCTGACAAAGTTTTAGTTACTTCAGCTCCCCACACAGCACAGGATTTATAGTGGCTAGTGTGAGCGCTTACTAATCCTACTTTCATATACATGTACCTTTCATGGGATCGAGTCCGTCTGTCGACTATCAGGTATATGCGTGAGTCACAGGATGAGGCTCCAGCAATTGCAGTGGTGGTTTTTACCAGGTTTCTTCTCGGTTTTCCGCCCCGTGGGGGAGCGGATTGGCCAGTCCTGCAGAATACTCTCCCGGCTTCCTCAGTCTATCGTAAAAAAAGAGGAGCTTTCTGTTACCCTGGTGTTCTCATAGCTAAAGGGCAACAGAAAGCTGATCTGTTTGTACATTTTGTATTTGTCTCCGACGTCATATAAGTGAAATACCCTTGAGTACGACGTTAAACACCAATCAAATCTCAGTTTTCCACCATAATTAGGCAAGGAACAGTGTGAAGTGGACAATCTGTCGCCATATAAATGAAATACCCTTAAGTACAAAGTTAAACCCTGAATAAACAAACCCAACCGCCTAATAGTTCTCCAACAAGATTGCCTCCACATTACATCAGTTATAAATAATGATATCTCTCTATTTGCAGGTCATTTATAGTTTGAGGAAGAAATGTGGTGAGCTTTCTGAAGAAGAGATTGGGAAGCTGTCAGTGCAGCTGTTAAATTGTCAGTCTGAGTCCGAGGAACGGACCGTGTATCCCTGTACACAATCCATGGTATGTTATCACCCTATACTTTATTTGGTCAATGTTAAATTGTCATTCTGAGGAACAGACCGTGTATCCCTGTAAACATTCCATGGTAGCCTGTTATCACCCTATACTTTATTTGGTCACTGTTAAATTGTCATTCTGAGGAACGGACCGTGTATCCCTGTAAACATTCCATGGTAGCCTGTTATCACCCTATACTTTATTTGGTCACTGTTAAATTGTCAGTCTGAGGCAGAGGAACAGACTGTGTATCCTTGTACACAATCACATTTTGGTTGTGCTAGTGTCAATGATTGTTGGAATACACCCCTGGGCCCTGTCACATCAGTAAAATCAACTAAAGCATGGCATAGATCTCTAATCAATCAGTCAACCTAAATTTATTTAACAGACTCTTCTGATCATTATTATGTGTTGTTTTTTTTATGTTACAGACAATAGCAGACTGTACCAAAAACATGGATCCCACTACTTGGAACTCCTACCAGATCGTGAGCAATCGGGCTCGGGCCATGTGCTACGCGGCTCAGCAGACACAGTTCAGAAAGATGACTGAGATAACAGTGAACCAACTAGTAGCTCAAGCCGGCAATCAGCTCTCTACAATGAAGGAACTTCAGGTAGACCTGTCATTTCTTCACTAGGGTGGTTGGGGGAGCTTCATGTTACCCTGGTGCTCTCAGAGCTAAAGGGGAACAGGAAGCCTATCTGTTTGTTGTGGTTGAATGTGTCCTGTTGTTATCCTGCATTTGTCCTGTCTTTCTGTCTTTGTTGCCAGTAGTGGTGTCGAGGGTGGTTCCTTTCACCCATTGGGCTGGCACATCATCATATAAGTGAAATACCCTTGAGTATGCTTCACTTCACTATTGATAAAAAATATATTACTTTATTCAACAGGAATGCCATGATTTACTTCATTTTCCTGTCACACTTTGGGCTTATGGGACAACTTCTTGTTGTTTGAGCTGCTTTCAGTCACCCATTGGGCTGGCACAGGAATTAAAGATTTTAGAATATTGTGTTCTTAAAGGACTATGTATAAATCATTTTTTTTCCTTTCTCTGATACAGAAGTTTTTGTCCCATTCAAAAGACAAAGCTAACTGTTTATAATGTGATAAATGAATTTACTTGTGTAAATCATTGAATGAGAATGAAGCAAAAAGTTAACAACTTATTCCCCTAGTATTTATCTTTCAGGCAGGCCAAGAACAGCTCCATGATGTGACCAGCGACACGATGAAGAAAATGTTTGACAGTCAGCAAGAGTTGATAGGAAATCAGCAGGTTCTACGTTCAGCACAGCAAGACGTTTATCATAACATAGCTAATAATCTTCGACAACTGACACGTGAAAAAGCCCTCATTTCAACGGGCAACCGAGAACTGGCTGAAATGACAGAGAGAATCAAAGACAAGCTAGGTATAGATTCTGTGAACAGTCTATTATAATAGGTTTTCTGATCCATATACATACACACACTCAGAAGAAACAGCAAGTTTGCTGTATTTGAAAATAGTGTACACTCTATGTTTCAGTAATATGGTTATTTACTCTTACTGCACAGAGATCATCACCAATTACCCATATTCACGGTGTAAAACACCAACCAACCAATTAACCAGCTAATCAAGACAATATGTAGATATTTGAACTTTTAGTGTTAGACTGAACATATTAATATTGGTCATTCTGTCGTGATCTTCTGTAGCTCAGTAAGGCCCGTGGCATGTGCACTTACTAATCCTGCTTCAATGTACCCTTCACAGGATCAAGTCCGCCTGTCTACCATCAGGAATATGAGCTAGTCACATGTTGTGGCTCCAGCATTCGCTGGGGTGGATTTTACGAGGTTTCCTCTCGTTTTTCCACTGTAAGAAGGCAAAGTACAGTGTGAATTGGACAATCTGTCAGCATATAAGTGAAACACCCTTGAGAATGACGTTAAACCCCAATAAAACAAACAAACAAGCTGACCCTGCTAGATAGAGAGCAGAGTTCCAATTCTGGTAAATCTACTCTGATGTACTGTTCAGACGTTTGAATCTGTCTGTAAACCATCGGGTATGTGAGAGAGTAATTAATGTTAAATACACCAAAGGTCATCAAAATAAACACAAAAATTAATATCCTTTACTGTGCTTTAACACAAAAATACACAAAATACATGAAAATTCTCATAAAAAACTTGTATTTTTACACATTAATTTTTTCTAGGGTAGGCATGTCTGTGCTAATGTAAGACTGTTTGAATACACCACAAAGTGAAAAACACTCGTAAAACTCCAATCAATCCAACCGTTGTGTTTTATTTCTCTCTCAGATCGAGCTACAACACAGATGACCAGCCAGGAGGACAAACAGCACATCAGTCATCAGGAAATCATGAAAGATCTACAGCACATCAGAGAGAAGGCTGGAAGTGTCCTCGGAAAATTAGGTTCGTCCTTCAATTCCAATCACTGAACAGACTGGCAGGAGCTTTCTATTTCTGTCAAGATAATGGCTAAGGACAGTTTGTTTGAATAAGAGCAATGCTGTCCAATATTGTGGAAACACTTCACATCTTGGTTGTGCTAGTGTCAATAATTGTAGGAATACACCACAGTCATAAAAGTGAAATACCCGTAAGTACAACATAAAACATCAAGTAATCAATCTATTTGTGTAAATATAATGGCTATACGTGTCTAAGAAGTAATGTAGGGCCCACAGCCTTGGCGTAGTGGTTAGCGAGCGCGCTTTCTAACGCCTACTTCGATTCACTGTTCACAGGATTGAGTCTGTCTGTCGACCCTCAGGTACATGTATATGAGTGAGTTACAAGCTGTGACTCCTGCAATCGCGGGGGTCGTTTTTACAAGGTTTCTTCTCGGTTTTCCACCATGCTAGGACAATCTGTCGTTATATAAGTTAAATACCCTTGAGTACGACGTTAAACCCCAATCATAAGCACGGCATAAAACATCAATTAATCAATCTATTTGTGTGAATATAATGGCTTCCAAGTTATGACTACTGTCAATATAGGGGCTTTAAATAATGCACCATTTTACTAAAACTTTGTCAACGTTAATACTGGAGTCTTGTGCTAATTGGACCCCCTGGTGGGTAAAAAAAAACCCCACCAAAATTGAACATGGGCAAACCTGATTTTAAGCCCTCTAAAATTTATCCATGCTGAAACTACATGTTTATAGGCAATATATAGGCTTGCATGACCGATAAATACTTTTGCTGGACTGTACAATATGCATATATATAGTTTTTAGAAATATATATATATATGTTTTATTAGGACATACTGTGGTTTCCTGTATTATCCTTGTTGCCAGGTGGGTGGTTGGAGGGAGCTGCATGTTGCCCTGGTGCTCTCAGAGCTCAGGGAAACCGGAAGCCCATCTGTTTGTGGTGTCTGTATTGCGTCCTGTTGTTGCCCTCTATTTGTCTTGTCCCGTCTTGTCTGTTTATTACCAGTGGTGTTGCAGGTGATTTCCTTCACCTATTAAG
Source organism: Mopalia kennerleyi (assembly GCA_034783855.1). NCBI lineage: Eukaryota > Metazoa > Mollusca > Polyplacophora > Chitonida > Mopaliidae > Mopalia > Mopalia kennerleyi. The sequence goes on along the minus strand of JAVFBX010184313.1, from coordinate 2,552 downwards.
CTGGCACATCGACATATAAGTGAAATGCCCCGGAGTACAACATTAAACCCCAATCAAACAAACTTTGTTGCCAGTGGATAGAGAGAGGTGTCTTTCACCCACTGGGTTGCCTGGCATGCCATCATAGGACTGAAATAATTGTAAATACTGTAAACACCTTGTAAAAAGCTATCTTCTTCAGTTCTAACTTTAGAACTTGATCTGCCTCCACTAGAAATGTTAATATTAGTGAATACTGTATTTCAGATAACAGTTCCTCCCACATCCTGAAGTATCATGTTGACATGATGGGGCATTACCAGACCACCCTGTCTAACCTGGAGAAGATCAACAGTACCATCTCCTACATCCAGAACACTGTAGATGATATGAAAACAGGATTTGAGAAACGTCTTGGCTGGCTGGCTCAGATGCTGGGTGGCGCAGGTAACATTACAACTCTTTACTGGAACATTTACATTTACCAGATTTTAGAATTTAACATACTTATTTCAAGCATACAATAATTTATTGTAACACCTCCCAAAACTGTGACATTTGTTTTTTTTCTTTGTATCACAACTTTTTCTAATGCAGCTTTGGTTTAGTGTCAGTATGTGGCATGCCAGCTACTAAAGTGTGAAGACTCTGTATTGGGCCAGATGTTATTTGTATTGATATGCCAGCAAGGTATCTAGCTTAGCACTGGTCCCTAGGTCTGAGACCAGGATCATTGACTTCATAATGGTTATGTGACAGATTCATTAAAATTGTTCCTCTTTGGTTGTCTACTATATTATAAAAAAAAAGAATTATGCGTTAAAAGGATCTGGGTCGTTTTTCACAACGTGTTGTACGCCAATGAGATTCCATGCGATTTTTTTTTACACCTTCAGTTTAACATGGCCAAATTATATCTTACAATGTTTTTGTTGTTGTATGACATTTTGTGAAAGTGTCCCTTGTATGTTGAATAAATACAGATTGACATTGTTTAGATGGATATATAGTTATCTTTTATTTAAAACTTGATAATTTCATAAGTAATAAAACCTATTTTCAGGACTGTCGAGGGTTTTAACAATAATATGCATTGTAAATAAACAGTTCAAGAAACCGAAACATACAAGTACAGTCCAAAATCCACAAACATAATTTTTCCATAAATATGGTAAAATATTCGATATACCTTATATTTTCTAGCAGTTGAGACAGAGAAATAGGCTTTACCACAGGGGGTCTTTACATGTTATTTCTGTGGACTGTCCTGAAATTAAAGTGTCCCAACTGCTAGAAGTTACAGGGGAAAAAGATATACAAATATACCACAAGTACTAACAGTTGATCAATTTTATTTGAACAATTCTTTGATTACAGAGGAGAGAATAAATGTGGTATCTGTGGCAGTTCTCCATTTCATCTACTTTGTGGTAGTGGCCATTTCTGCTGCCTTCCTCCAGACTCCAATGTTCTCCCGGGTTTTTCTACTGATCATCGTTCCTCTTAATGCTATATCCGAGTTAAAACAAGGAAGCAGTATGGACTTTTCTGGCATGACCGTCGTCATTTTAATCACTGTTGCAGGTAAACACTGACTTTTAATGGCTTAGCGATGTGGTCTTTAAAGTGCCCCAGAGGACAATTATTTTTATAATATTAGTGTTGAAACACTTCAAATGTTATTGATGTGCTAGTGTAAAAAGTTGTTGGAAAAACATGGCCTTCATATAAGGTTAATACGCTTTAGCACATTTTAAAACACCAATCCATCAAGGTCAACTGTCAATCTTTTGTAAAAAATAAAAATGGGCTCCATTGTCAGACTTGCCTACCCTGTGTATTTTGGAGTATTTTTTTAACATAATTTATGTAAAATACACCAAAAAGCCATCAAAATATACATAAAAATAAATTTTCTGTACTATTCTTTAACAACAAAAATACACAAAATGGTAAGAAAATACTCCCAAAAAACAATTTTTTTACAAATAATTTAATTTCTTGAAGTAAAGTGCTTTGTGGTTTGAAGAAGGTTTTCTCTCGTTGAGTTTTTCCACCAATACAGTGAAGATACAGCCTGTTATTAAGCATGACATGATGACATTACATGTAGGTATACCGCATCATTAAACAGAACATATATAAGATATCATAACTGTCTAATCTCTACTGAATCTATACGTACATGCAACTATCTGTCCAGTTGTCTAAGCCAATTAGGTAAAGGCAGATAACTCTTTCATCCCATGATTTACTAAAGAGTTATGGTTCTTTGAATTCTGGAACTTAAAGCAATACTCCGGGCTGCAATAACCCTTATATCAATTGAAATGTTACCATTAAATATACTTAAATATGCCATCGACTTATCATTTATTAATTTTATTAAATAACCAGAGGGTTACAGATATATACCAGCCTATGGACACTGGCAGCTGACATTATGACGTCACACGACTCACACTCTTGTGTGTTACGGGTTAATAACATGTGTGGACTGTCCAAGCTCAACCGTTCTATAAATAGTCTATAGGTCTCGTGACGTACGTTAGGCACTTATTTTGAAAAGAAAG
>JAVFBX010184302.1:0-14134 GCA_034783855.1 Mopalia kennerleyi | reverse complement strand
CTTTAGATCTGAGAACACCAGGGCAACAAAAAGCTCCTCCTCTTTTCTCGCATCTTACGATCGACCGAGGGAGTATTCTGTAGGACTGGCCAACCCGCTCCCCCACAGGGTCTCTTTTTAAGTAAGGCAAGAAATTTTTTAGGAAAGGGACCATTCATCATCGTATAAATTAATGACTCCTGTCAAAGCAAGTAATAACCCGCAGCCATGGCTTAGTGGCTTAGGTATCCGTCTACTAATCCTACTACTAATATTACTGTCGACCATCTAGTATATGTGGTCTCGCGACAATCATGGTGATGGTTTTGGCCAGGCTTCCTTTTGGGTTTCCACCGTTTTTAAGCAAGGAATCATGTGAAATGGACAATCCATTGCCATATAACAATGCTGTCTTAACTTAGCACTTCGGAGGGAGATAAACTTTCCAACTGTATTAAAACACATCACATGTTGTGGTGTCAATTATTGTTGGAATACACTGCCGTCTTATAAGTAGAATACCCTTAAGCATGGCATAAACACCAATCAATCAATCAACTGTTGCAAAATAAATGAAATTCTTTTGAGTATGACATTAATCTGCAGAACCCCCCCCCCTCCCCCCATAAATCAGTCATCATGTAAGCCCTGACAATTTTGGTAAAAGCATAAAGATTTCGACAGATAAGATAGCATTAATTTTGTGCAATCCTCATTGAAGTTGTTTAGTGATTATGAAATTTATCACTTTTGGAAAAAGTCTGTAAATGTAATGTCCAACCGCCATAGCAATGAGCACATGTTTTAGAAATGACTAATAAGAACATATTTTTGTGTGATCCACATTCAAGTCAGTTACTGTTTTTCAAGTTTTATCTTTTAATGTGCCCGCGCGGCTGTGGCTTAATGGTATCATGTGTGCTTACTAATCCTGTTTTGATGTACTGTTGGCCCACGGCCGTGGGTTAGTGGTTAGAGAGCGCGCTACGCCGCTTACTGAAGCCAACTTCGATGAACCGTTTACCGGATTGAGTCTGCCTGTCCACCATCAGGAATATGATCGAGTCACATGTTGTGGCTCCCGTAATCACGGGCGTGGTTTTTATGAGGTTTCCTCCTCCCAGTTATAAGGCAACGTGCAGTGTGAACTGGACAAGCCGTCATCATATAAGTGAAATACCCTTGCATATGACGTCAAACTCCAACCAAAAAAACAAATAATCTCTTTTAGTGAACCTCAAACCCTGCTTTTGAAATTGTTCCCTTTTTGTCTTCCAGTCTGTCAAAATCTACGCTTAAATACTGTAAAACAAGAGCAACAGTACACGTTTTATAAAAGACTAATGAGAAAGTATTTTTTTCAATCCATATTGAAATTGGTAAGGGATTATGAAGTTTATCACTTTTCTGTAAAAATTTATGTTCAGCTGCTATAGCAACGAGTACATGTTTTAGAAATGACTAATGATAAAGTATTTTTGTGAAATCCACATTTAAATCAGTAACTGTCACTTTTAGTGGGTGAAAGTTTTAGCTCAAACGCCATAGCAACGAGTACATGTCTTAGAAATGACTAATGAACACAGTGACCCATTCCTCCATCTTCATGGAGTCTGTTCCAAGGTATTAATTGCTTTATTGATAAATTGGTATAAAGTTTCTATGTCCTTAAGCATATCCTATTTCTCGGTGATTGAGCGGGAATCTGCATTTGCACAGCTGCAGTAACACACAGCTACGTCTTATACACATGGCATGGAAAATGTTTCGGGATCCGATTCTACCACAGGAGTTTACCTAAAAATAAGCTCAGTATAAACAGCAGATGGGTATTGGAACAGTTGTATAATGTTCTGTGCTAAGTCTCTGAGCTGGGCTGCCACTAGAATGTACATGCCCTATTATTTTGTCTCCATCATAGATGTGCCCTACGATAGATTTCCTTGTGGAGTGGCTCCATACAACTTGTTATGAATATCATGACTAAAAAACACTTTGTACATGATTATGTGTTTTGTTTGTTTGATTGGGGTTTAACGCTGTACTTTAACGCTGTACTTAAAATGATTTCACTCACATGAAAAATCAGTTTATGAGTGAGTCACAAGATGTGGCTCCGGCAATTGCGGGGATGGTTTTTACGAGGTTTCCCCCCGGTTTTCCACCATACTAGGGCAGGGAACAGTGTGAAGTGGACAATCCGTCATCATATAAGTGAAATACCCTTGAGTACGACGTTAAAAATCAATCAAACAAACGAACAAACAAACACATGAAAAATCAAATTTTCATCCGACAAAACATGTTTTAAAAACATGCTTTCAACAGTTGAAACATAGTTTTTGATAGAAAATCTATTTAAAAGAGTGGTCAGAAACTTGATGATGTGGGCATTATGTATGAAGTCCTTGTACTAGCACGTCATAACGTTGATTTTAGACACTAGCGCCCCTAGGGGGGAAATCTGAATAAGCGTGATATTTATTAATTGAAACATTATTATTTATTACAATTTAACACAATCAGTTTTATTCAATACCACAAATAACCACAACAGACCAAAAACGTAACAGGTGGTCCGTTTTAAAAATCAGGATAACAACTACCCTGTCAGATACAAATTTATTTTTGTTAACGCTCTAATTTGATTTTGAACATAATACAGTGTATCAGTCATGAAAAGAACAACGCTTTCAAATTCACACCGAGCACAACTCTGTCAACAATTAGCAATGGTGATTAGCATTGTGTTTTAGTGCATTTGAAGACGACAAACGTCAAATTTTTTAGAAAAAACATTTCCTACATTTGTCTGATATATAGATCGTGTAAAATGGTTGGAAAACGTTTGTAGCTTCAGTGACAGAGAGTGTTAACATTTGACGAAGGTATTAATTGATTTATTGATCACACATCATTAATCTCTTGTTTGCTCAGGATTAGAAGCAAAGCTACATTTACACAGCTGAAATAGTGATGGATTTGTTCACAGAAAACAGGCCATATGCCACAGTTTTTCACATGTCTGCTGTGAGTTAAGTTCGAATGATGTAACCCTAAATATGACTTAACACTCTAAATAAACAATCCAAAACTCTATACCTACTCTTATTTGATGGGCCCGCGGCCGTGGCGTAGTGGTCAGTGAGTGTGCTTACTGAAGCCAACTTCGATGTACCATTCACAGGATCGAGTCCGTCTGTCAACCCTCAGGTATATGAGTGAGTCACACGATGTGGCTCCGGCAATTGCGGGGGTGGTTTTTACGAGGTTTCAACCCGGTTTTCCACCGTAATTAGGACAGGAACATTGTTAAGTGGACAATCCGTCGTCATATAAGCGAAATATCCTTGAGTACGACGTTAAACCCCAATCAAACAAACAAACAATGAACATCTGGTGCGAGATTACCCCCTCTCTCCCGATGCTAATCGAAAGCGGGACTTATTACCCCCATTAATAAAGAATAGGGGATTTACATGTTCCAGTATTGTAGGTATTGTTAAAGGTTCTTTTTTACATTAATTATATACATTTTCTAGAACCTTTCACTTGGCTAGTATTTATATCCCCGACACCGGATAACAAATATACCTCTGGTACTTAACATTGTAATTAGTAGGCCCATCCGAAAACCTACAACTTGCAATTCTTTGAAAATGCAAATAGTGTTTAAGAAAATGCCATAGTACGCCCATACTGTTTTTCCTCAATGTTATTGCATGTAACTGTATCCAGACTGCCTTCGCTAACATTTCATTATGTAACCCACGATTATTATGCCATCAATACTTCACAGAACACAGCTGCTTGTTGGCAATTTGGATTACTGAGTGGGTGTGCATCTAATACCTCGCATGAAGAAAACTTTTTAGACATGCTTTTGTTACAAATATTTCCTCTGGAATAAATTTTTTAAAAATGGGGTCAATCGGTTAGAGAACAAATTCTTTATCTTTTAAAGCATGGATAGCAGGTTATAGTACGACTAAAATGGTACATTTAACTGTTCAGTATCTCTATTTGGAAAGAAAGGTGACCAGCAGATTACATTTTCATCAAGTTATCAAATTAACTTCAATTAAGATCGCGGTATCGAGTCCGTCTGTCGACCATTAGGTATATGAGTTCTCCGCTATAATTAGGCAATGAACAGTGGGAAGTGGACTATCCGTCGTTATACAAGTGAAATATCCTTGAGTAGTACGTAAAACCCGAATCAAACAAACAAACAGGTCTAGGTTTGAATTATGACAGTTTAAATTAACATGTTATTTCTGTGTTATTAAATAACGATGTTGATTGACTCCAGTCAATAGTTTATGTTAGGTTAATCCAGATTGATTAGGGTGTTAATGCTATTCAGAATAGAAATAGTTTAAGAACGCACAATGGCGTCGACCAGATCACGATGACAAAATTATAACCTAACAAGATTTTAATCAAATTGGCAAGCTACCACACGCCTACGAGGATTTCAAACTGCAACGAAGAAAAAAGTGTGCGAAGGAACTCAACAACTTAACGGTTAAATTGTGTTCCTATAGATGCATCTTGCAAACCATATTAACGTTAGCAAAACTGGCGGCGATTATTTCAGTATACGAATGAGGTGCGCATTATTACTACCTTTATGTGTGTTATCTTACCACACCTATCGGTATACAGTGGTATTTTCCATCCGTCTTGCTGGTGCGTCTCATTAAGAGTATTTGTATATATATATATATATATATATAGTGAATATTGAAAAACAGATATGCCATATACAGAAATCAAAACCAGTGCTAAAAAAAAACACCTTTCACACAAATCGCTTTGAATTCTTTTTAAAACTTAACCAGGGTCTTGTGAATTGGGATGAAACTGAACACAAACAGCAAATAGCATACAGTTACATATTTACCGATTTAATGTTGGTGGTGGCAAGCAAATTTGTCTCTCTTCATTTATTTAAAAAATATATATCCCAGAACAAGCTTTCGGATTTACTCAAGTATAAACCTATTGTGATTAATATCTAGATCAAAAAGCTGCTAATTAAGCGTCCCTGCTTTATGTAGAGAGAAAATCGCTGTCTTGATTCTGTCGTGAACCTTTGTAGCTCACTCTGTGGATTGTTGTGCCTGTAACCCAAGGGTCCTGGTTTCGAATCACGGTGGAAACAAGCTAATTTTTTTTCTCTGCATTTATTAAAAATATATTTATGCTAGAACCAAGCTTTCGGATTTACCAAAGCAAAAACCAACTGTGACTGAGAAAATGGCTGTCTTCAGTGGGTTAGATTTCGGGACTCATTCTGCCGTGAGCCACTGTAGCACAGTCGGTAGAGTGTTGGGTCAGGGGTACCGGGTTAGAATCACGGTGGAGGCAAGCACTTTGTTCATTAATTCAAAATATATATTTCTACGGTAAGTTTCTTAATTGAAATTACATTTTAATATGTTCTGTAAGTCGTCGTACCGTAAGGGACTATATGGATGAGTTATATCATCTAACGAACAGCGTTTGAGTTGTCAGCAAATGTGTATTAATATTGATAAGCAAATCTATATTGATTGATCTTACATTTGTGAAACCACTATCTAACCACCACGTCTTTAGTATATTGCTGTAGCTGTGAAATTGACTAAAAAAGACAGAAATCCACTATTAATATCACAGCCTGATCCTTACTTGTTTGTGGTTTTCCGATCAACAGATATCCATCGATTCGTGAACGAATGACATACAATATGTCGTTGAAATCAGGAGCAACAATCAAAGCACAATGGAAGCATCTGCAGTGGTCCACTGTACCAATGTTGTACCAGACCACCAAGATCAAAGTAGAGTTCGGCCTGTAATAACATGGATACACCGGGCATTATTTTTTGTTCTGAATTATGCCATCTTATGGTCTAATCGAAGTAGTAGGTGTTTCCTAAAGCTACTGGTGACCTGTTCACTTGACATTCAACGGTATGGTGTGTAGTCTCGAATGAATCGCTGTGTTCTGGAGCTTAGAGTTATATTGATCAATTTTACTACAACGTGGACACGGCTTGAAATATTTTCTCTTAGAAATAAAATTGTTGTTCCAATTGACTACGTGCTTATGGAACCACAATGTGTTGGTCTTATTTACGTTTACAAGAAGACTTTGTTTTCTTATCTCGTAACGCACATCTATATAAAGCCGTGTGACGTCAGGAGCAGGATTGACCACGCCCAAAATAACAACCACCAGAAGTAGTAGGTAGTTATATATTCTCAGCCCTCACGTGGTTTTATGAAATGAAGAAATGATCATTTGACGGCATGTGAGTATGTTAAATGGTAGTCTATGGATGGATATAGGGGTTACTGCAGCCAACACCTATACGCTTTAAGAAATCTTCAAGTGACCAACCAGCTAACGTGAGAATCGCCTATCCTTTACATTCAATTGTTTGTTGGCAGACAATACAAAGTTTGAATGTAGAATAATAAGCTACCGCTTTCTCATTTAACATCTCGTGAAACCTGCATAATATATCTATGATGGATTTAGGATAGAACCCTTTGGATGGTTTTGTCAATAGCCATTTCAGCAATTTCTGAGTAACCAAATCCATTTGTTCCAGTCTGCTCCTCTTGTCACAGAGCTTTGATGGCTTCGATTCGTCAAGCACAAATTATTATTGCCAGTTCATGCATATCAATGTCAAGGATAGGCGGCCCTTATAGACAAGTCCTACACATGACTCACATAGAATTACATGAACTGTTTTACCCTTGTGACTAGACAACCAGTTTGCACAAAAACAGAAATCGCTAGTCAGTTGTATATATACTACTTGAAATGTTTTTTCCTCTGGTTGACGAGCTTGGTTGTCCCATTAACCTCATCAAATTAAATGCCACTAGAATTTTTCTGTAAGGGGTAAAGCAACACATTTTCTTTACGCTGTGTGGGAAATAACCGTAATATAGCAGACATTGTTGTTGAAGTTAAGGTTTTAGGGCCGTTTACCATGTATGGAGCTCGCTGTCCGAACAGCAACAACAAAATAGGGGACGCATTTTGTAGGCATACTGCTGACTATCGGGGCTGTCCTTAAGCTCACATTGTTTATACATAATCTTTTTGAAGCATACGTGGACTTTCAAACCGGCTTTTTTATTTGTATGGGCGGATAATGTCTTAACTCGGCCTTCTAGGTCTGTCTTGCCTTTACCGTCCGGTGATTGCTGGTTTCAAACAACTCTGTTACAAGATCACAATAATTATGAAACCAGATTCTTCTATAAAAATGTATAATTTGTTGTATAACAAAGAAAGACTTCGTTCTAACTTATCACAATACTGTTGACGTTTTACAAAATATTTGTGTACTGTGTATGGCAATTGAATGACTGAAGTGTACAGTCCAATCCGGGCCGATAACGAAGAGTATTTCGTATCGGATTTATCTCTCCGATTGGTATTGTTGTTTAAGTACATGCAGGTACATAGCATAAATCTATAGATTTCCAGCATGGGTGTTAACTTTTTATCCGTCTAACATAAATATTTATATTAACGATCGTGACATCAGAATTTATTAACAATTTGTACATTTTAATAATTCTTTATTTAAAATGATTGATTGATAGCTGTTTTATGCCGTATTCAGCGGTATGTCCGTTATGCTGTGGCGTGAGCTTATTTAATATGAACTGGCGAAAGTACCGGCTATTATTTCCAATACGCTCGCATTTGAAAAGATTCATGGCTGGCTGTCTTTGTGGCATCTCATCTGGTCAAGACTTTTTCCATTTTTAAGATAAATCGGACAACAGGGGCTGGGCATATTAAAGACGAGTAAGCTTGTGTAATATTATATTACTATAGTCGCCCTGCCACACACAGGAAGTTAATCGTCTGATGCAAGGGATTATGTTAAACTAAATTCCGGAAATTAAAGCGAATATTCTACACATGTCCCCTTATCGATGTGCTACAGAGACTTCCTGATAAGAATACACCAAACTAATGACAATGTTTATTGGACTAATACACAGAAGGCGTAAATGACATAGATTGATAAAGTGTCAAAAGTTTCATTTACTGGTCAAATGTTTTGGCCAGACACTTTTTAAAACATCCTGATGGGGATGTTAACATACTCTACAAGAAAACAAAATGCAATCTGAGAAGAGTGGAAATGAACATTTTATCTTATGTCCATATGATGAAAATATACTGCAGATGACATGGTCAAAATCTGGTGCGAGATTACCACCTCTCCCCCAATGCTGATCAAAAGCGGGACTTATTATCCCCCATTAATAAAGAATAGGGAAATTACATGTTATAGTTTTGTAGGCATTGTGAAAGGTTCTTTCATGTTGATAACATACATTTTCTCGAACCTTTCACTTGGCTGGTATTTATGGCCCGGCACCGGATAAAAAAATAATATACCTCTGGTACTTAACATTGTAATTAGTATAGGCCTACCCCAAAATCTACAGCTTACAATTTTTTGATAATACAAAAATCATGTAATAAAATGTCCTAGAACGCCGATAATGATTTTCCTCCATGTTATTGCACTGAGTGTGTCCAGATCGCCCTCGCTTACATTTCATTATGTAACCCACGATTATTATGCTATCAGTACTTCACTCCTGTCGTCAGAGAACACAGCTGCTTGTTGGCAGTTAAGATTACTTCGAGTGGGTGTTCAACTAAAATCTCGCATGTAGAAACCTTTTTAGGCTTGCTTTTGTTACAAATATTTCCTCTGGAATAAATTTTTAAAATGGGGTCAAATTCTTTATCTTTTTACAGCATGGACAGCAGGTTATGTTATGCCTAAAAATGGTTCCTTTAATCCCAGGTAACTGTTAAAGTCTCCCTATTAGGAAAGCAGACTACGAAAAGGTGCCCAGCAGATTAAATTTTCATAAAGCTATCAAATTACCTTCAGTTAAGTTCGGCCTGTGGCCGTGGTTAGTGGTTAGCGAGCGAGCTTACAGAAGCCAACTTCGATGTATCGTTCACAGGATTGAGGCCGTCTGTCGACCCTCAGGTATATGAGTGAGTCACACGATGTGGCTCCGGCAATCGCGGGGGTGATTTTTACTTGGTTTCTTCTCAGTTTTCCTCCGTAATTATTCCAGGAACATTGTAAAGTGGACAATCCGTCGTCATATAAGTGAAATACCCTTGAGTACCACGTTAAACCCCAATCAAACAATTCAGTTCGCGGGATCGAGTCCATTAGGTATTTAAGCGAGTCACACGATGTGGCTCCGACAATCGCGGGTGGTTTGCTCTCCTAATTCCATTGTAATTTGGTAAGGAACAGTGTGAAGTGGAAAATCCGTCGTCATATAAGTGAAATGCCCTAGAGTATGACGTTAAACCGGAGTCAAACAAACAAAGAGACAAATCTATTCACGATTTCACTTCTGTTTTGATTCAGGCCAATTTAAGCTGCAAAAATTAAGTGACACATTGGCAATTGTTTTATGTCAATGCCAAATGAATCTATGAAAATTCCCTAATGAACTCTACACGACTACACTGACAGACTAATAATAAGAAACAATGCCATTACATTTTCATTCCTGAAGAATTTGTTTTTCATAATTTATAATGAAAAAGACACAGGCAACAGCAAAGATTGGCATTAAAGGTTCTAGGTTGGACGTCCCAGCCGCGAATAGGCGTGTGCGCATACTAATCCTACTACAATTTACAGTCCACAGGATCGAGTCCGCCCGCCGACCTACTGGTATACGCGCGAGTTACACGATGTGGCTCTGGCAATCGTTGAGATGGCTTTAACGAGGTTTGCACACCGGTTTCCCGCTATAATAAGGCATGAAATAGTATGAAGTTGCCTAACCGTCGTTATACAAGTGAAACGTGTAAAAAAAAAGTTCACAATAAAATAAACAATGCTTGTTTTCTTTTCTCTTTGAAATTAAATTATTTTTTAAACTGACGTCGTGCTTATCAAACCATGATGTGTGGCTGATATAATTTACGTTCGTCTTCACAAGAAGTGTATTTTTTTCTTATCTCTACAAACACAGGAATCTTAAGCCTTCCGCACACGAGCGATTCTCCGTCGGCGACTAATTGCAAGAGATTTTCCGTCGGCGACAGCTTTTGCCGCACACGGAGCGATTCTGAGTCCGTGATTCTTCCTAAATCAGCTGACATTTATACCACGTAACTAACACTTGGTATGACTTTTTTATAATAACTTTTATTGAAAATTGCCGAGAAGTTTTAGCTTTGATTTTGAATATTATAAGCACAGACGATGGAGCTAGTTTATTATACATGCGTCAATATCTTAATGGATAAAGGGGTTACTGCTGCCAAGACCTACGCTGTAAAAAATATCCCAAACCAACCAACTAACGTCAGAATCGCCTACCCTTGACATTCAATTGTTTGGTGGTCGGCAATTAATAGTTTGAACGTAGAGTTATTAGCTACCGCTTTCTCATTTAACATATCGTGCAACGTGTAGAATAATCATAAATTTAGAAAGGATTTAGAACAGAACCCATCTGGGGGTTTGTCAATAGCTATTTCAACAATTTCTGAGTAACCGAATCCATTTGTTCCAGTCTGTTCCTTTTGACACAGCAATTATAACTTTGCTTCGTCAAGCACAAATTATTATTACCAATTCATGCATATCAATGTCTCGGATGTGTTCCTTATAGATATATCAATCACATACAATTACTTGAACTGTTTTACCCTGGTAATAAAACAACCAGTTTGCCAAAAAAAAATCCAACAGAAATTGCTAGTCCGTGTATACATAATACATGAATATTTTTTTCTTCTGGTTGAGAAGCTAGATTGTCCCGTTAACCTCATCACAATTAAATGCCACCAGTATTTTTCTGTAAGAAGTAAAGCAAAATATTGTTATCACGTTATGCATATTTGAAATATTTTGTTAAAATGAAAATTGCTTTCCACTTAAACAAACCTTTACATACTACTATTGCATGAAAGCAATCCTTAAGTGTTGTGAAATCGATTTATTCTGATAAACGAGATTGATTATGCGTAGGGCCTATAACCCCTTGGGCTATTGCAAATAATTCCAATATGTAGATAACAATATGTACAGTCATACATTTAATACGGTCTACGCACCTGGTTGGGCCGTGGCTTAGTGGTTAGCGAGCGCGCTTACTGAAGCCAACTTAGATGTACCGTTTACAGGATCGAGTCCGACTGTCGACCCTCAGGTATATGAGTGAGTCATACGATGTTGCTCCGGCAATCGCGGGGTGTTTTTTACGAGGTTTCTTCCAGGTTTTCCACCATAATTAGGCCATGAACATTGTAAAGTGGACAATCCGTTGTCATAAGTGAAATACTATTGAGAACGACGTTAAACCCCAATCAAACAAACGTACCTGATTTCTAGATTTTTTTCCCTTCTGGCTAAGGTCAGTTTGTTTGAACAGTCACAATGCTGTCGTTATTTAGCACTGGAAGAAAATTAACTTTCCAACATTATGGAAACTCCTCACATCTCTGTTGTGCTAGTGTCAATAATTGTGTAATTACACCGCCGTCTTTTAAGTGAAATACCCTGGAGCACGGCGTAAAACACCAGTCAATTAATATAGATCATTCAGACATGAATGTCTGTTTTAACAGTAGCCTATCGGCGACTATCATCTAATGATGTTTCTGTGAAGACAGCTATACAGCAAATTTTCAGCTACTCCAAGTCAGATACGTTCATTTAACTTCACTTGATAGTTTGTTAGAGTTAACGATGTTTTCCAATCCTGCAGAGAGAACTAGCAATTGTTTCAGAAAATGTCTTCTTCGAGTAACCACAAGTCATTGGTTCTATTGCGTGTCGCGTGTCAGAAATAATTGATGGATGTGTGCAATTATGACACGTTATCCACTTTAGATAACAATGGTATAAAAATATATATTTGTATATGAAAGGATTTTTATCTATATTATGCATGATGCAGCATATGTTTTCTTTAAATTACTTTTAAATATGTCAAAACGATGTTCAAGATGGCGGCAAGCATGCATGTGTAGAGCAGACCGGTGCAATTGAGGTGTGGTCTTAGCCATTTTACATGCGTCCATCCAGCTCCAATCTACTTATTATCCGACTGATGATAACGTTTTAGAAAAACTGACAATTTTAGTTGGAAGTACATGATTAAATTTTTTATACTTTTTGCTGAACATTTGTGAACAACAGGGCAGCTCAACAACAACAACGTTAGCAACAACAACAACAAATACAATCAACATGGATTCGTCGTCGCAAGCAGATGCGTACAACTTCCCGAGGCAAACGAAAACCGAGTAAGCCACTCCCTAACCCGGGGATAAAGTGGGTTGATTCTATGCCGGACATGATATGCCAGGATGTGGACACAGCCAGCCAGGTGCCACAGCACGCAGTCAATTTGGACATACATGTAATTATTAGCCGTCAAGTCAAGCAACACCTGGATACAGCGTTTTCTCAAATCGTCCAGTCAGCCCTTCTGCCACTTCAGCAGATGCTCCAGGTGAGTGATAGCAAAATATCCAAACTTTCAAACGATCTACATGTTGCGATGACTAAACTCGAGGAACGAGACGAACTTATAAACCAGTATACACACAAAATCGGTCAGCTGTCCGCTCAAATACACGAACTGAAGTCTGACAACGAAAGAAATCCTACCGCAATGTCTGTGCTTAAAGCTGGAAATTTAGAACAGCATGACAAAGCTGAACAGTATTCTAGAAGAGAATGTTTGCGAATTTCAGGTTTGAACGTGCAGCCGAATCAGTCAACAGACGAAGCTATTTGTAAATTAGCCAAACTACTGGGTGTGACAATACTAGAATCTGACATAACTAGGTCGCATTTTACGAATAAAGATCGAAGTCAGATGATTGTAAAATTTGTGTCGTAGCAGATTGTCCAATGGCAATTCTTCATTTCATCACAGAATTCAATCATGTTCACTCGGTGTTTCGACGGCCAGTAATCATCAATATCGCGTGTAGCCGCCTCGACATTGTATCACATTTCGACAACGTGCTCGCATTGTGTTGATGCGGCGTGCGATCCGATATTGCGGGATGGCTAACCACTCCTTCTGAAGCAGGCGTCTCACATCATCAAGAGTCTTTTCCTATTTTAGGTATAGTCTTTTTTGTATTGTTTCTTTTGATGGACTAGGTTACACTTATCCAAACCCTAACTATAACCCCGGACTCAAGTGTTTCATGCGAATACCAAACAAGAAACTAACAATTTTTTTTTTTCAAGTTACTTTTAGAAATGTTTTTTACTGAAAAATTATTCGTAGTCTGAATCCTGATTCAAAAATCAAATACACGACAAAAATTGGACAAGACCTTCCAATGCTTATCAAATTTAAACAATTTGCTAAGTGCTCAATTGATTTATAAAAGTTAAGTGTTCAACTACAAAATTAAAATGTTTTAATATTTCCGAGGCTGGCGTCTGATGTTCTCAGTTTTGTTAATGGGCAACATGATATATATGTCATATATGGGAGTAACTTTTAGAGCAACTTGAAATCCCTCAACATGAAATGTCCGCAAAAAAACAATATTTTAAACAATGTGTTTTCCGTCCGACGTGGATAGCCGGGTGTCCTTTTATGCATCATAATTGATTGATTGAATAATTGTTTTATGACACATTCAGCGGTATTTAAGCTATGCTGTGGCGAGAACACACTGTTATTTTTTTAGTATTATTAATATGAACAGACGGATCAGACAATCACAAGCAGTGTTTGAATGATGCCCTAATTTAATTCCATTTAGCACGGAATCCAGTTAGCTCTTTTGTATGCTTAGAACAAATAACAAAGCAAATTCAACAGGACTCTATCCTCGTAGAACCAGTGGAGATCTAACGCACGAAATACTGAAGCAATTAGACACTAGCCATGCACGTAAACAGACGAGAGGTGAATGGATACTGCAACTGTTTTATAAGATTATTCGCCTCTGAGAAGAGATATCAAGTGATTGTGTAAAGGCGAACATCTATCCAGCATAATAAGCTGTGAAGTTTGTAAAACTTCCCTGTGAACCTGGGGATTGTTGAAACTGTACCAGGACGATGAAATACGTGATGAACGCCCCAGCAATCTG
>JAVFBX010184291.1:0-14135 GCA_034783855.1 Mopalia kennerleyi | reverse complement strand
GTCCACTTTGCCTGTTTTGGACTTTTTGTCCTGGGGCTTTTTGTCCTAGGGCTTATTGTCCTGGTGCCTTTTGTCCTAGGACCTTTTGTCCCTTGGACCTTTTGTCCGGAACCCGCCAATTTTACCCACAGAATCCCGAGGAAGATGTTATTAAAATCTTGATGCTTCCATATGCACTTGTCAGCTTACAGAGCAGATTTCCTTTTACATGTATTTCATGCCAGGATTTCATTCATTTTGGAGAATAAATTGAGCTCTAATTGCATAAATAATTTAAGAAAGCTATAGAACTATCAAATAATCCATTATAAAGAATTTGCTCTGTCAATGTTTTTGGTGAAAATCTATTATTCAAGGGGCTACATCTTAAAATCTTGTACAATATTTTTATGGCTAAAGTTTAACATGACGAAACTTAATCATGTAGTTTTTAGTCTTACAACATTTTGCGAAAGTAACACTCAGTTCTTCGTTGTACTTTGATTTGTCAAATGCTTTGACATCGGATTTCAATTTAATTTCAGCATATTTGGTTGATTGATTGATTGGTGTTTTACGCCATGCTAAAGGGTATTTCACTGATACGCTGGCATCGGCGAGATGTGTAGCGTTTCCATAATGTTGGTAACTTCATTTTCCTCCATCGCTTAGCAAGGTCCATATTGCTACTCTTTCTGCATATTTAGAAAATGTTCTAATCCACATGATTATGAACACACTCTCTACTGTTCTACAATATTATTATAACCAAGCTTATAGACTTAACTATTACTGTTGATTGCAAGCAAAGTAGATTCTATAAAATTGGAACAGGGAATTTCTGATGGATGCTTTTTAAATAACCGGTTCCCAGAGCAGGATAAGCTCTACCAATCAATATTAAATGTCAACAAGTAAGCGAAGTAACACATGAATGAGTTATTTATTTTTGCGCCCAAATGGAGGGTCAAAACAGGTTACATATGATATTAATTCAAACGCTGTTAGTTCTAGCAAGTCAGGGGCAGAAGTAAGTAACGAATAATAGTATTAGTCAAACAAAGTGATTTTATGAGGAATGAAGTCCAAGACAAACTGCCATCTGTCAACTTGCCAACTTTCTATTCAAATGGCATATTTCACATTGACAGGTTAAAAGGGTGATACTATTTGGTGGCTGATACAAATTAGTGGATTCACTTTAAACCATTTAACACCATTATCTGTAAAACTTGTTTATTTTCGATCAAACTATTTCACATTCCTAAAAAAACTAGTTTCAAATTTTTTTTTTTTTTTTTTTCTTCACAAACTCTTCACATCATGTACTGGATCTAGAAAATATTCCATTTATCTGGATTTACATAATAACTCTTGATTAGTCATAACTAGATCTACATATTCAAAATAATAAGTCAAAATTTATTCTATGAGCATCATAACATCAAAAAGTTAAAACTTCTATTTAATAAATATTGAAAACGATAATACAAAAAGTTTTTCCTTAATTAAATTTCAATTAAAACTTTCATCAAACTGATGTACATGTAGCTACACACTGTAGCTATCTTTGGTTTGGAAATCCAGCAATTTTTAATATATTTCGGAGAAATTCATTTCATATTTATTGAGAATCTGCTGTAAATCATTATTGAATTAGCTTCCCCTATCCAATAAAAAAACCAGTTTCAATCTAGACTTTATTAGATCGACTAGCCTATGTCCAGACAAACCTGATAGCCATATATAGAGCTAGTCTAATTTTCTGCTTGACCAAACGTGAAAATGACAATAGCACAGTCAGTGGTCAACTGATGATACATACCAGAGTATTCAAGACTTATTTATAAATCGATGTTGAATGCTATCTGGGCACTTGAAAATTATAAAATAGTTAAAACTGTACGGGGTTTATATTTTATCCATTCAAAGGAAAACAAATGGAATTTTGGTTTGATACAAGTCAATGATTTCTGAACCCAAACCAAAAATGGTGAAATTCTTTCTAAACAAAAGAGTTTTATTTTCTTTTTAGTAAATATTTTTCAAACGGAAAATGTACTGCTCACTCTCGTATAAAAATGATAGCAGTTAAACAGGCTGAAGATGTGTAAACTTATTTTATTTGACAACACATAGAGATGCTACCTAAATCATACCCACTCACCGCTGACATTAAATAGAGTTAGGAGTGGACAATATGTCTGCTCAGTTTATTATGGACATCAGTCATTTCTCTGATAAAAAGAATTAACACCTTAATTAAAGAGGAATGCTGATATACATCTTTCCAGTCGGATAAAAGCAAAGAACAGTTTTCCTATGTACATTATTCTGTTGGCTTTTTTTCTGCACTGTAGTTATGATGTCCTGGAAAGGTGTTATGCTAAACAGGGGTGGAAATTTATATACGTTGCAGGACATGTCCGGTAAAAATTTAGATTGTTAAAATGTCTGACAAAATACTTTAAACATTTCCACCCCTGGCTAATGACATTTTATCACTTTTTGGGTCAAAGTCAAACTAGCCTCTGTGTGCGTTCTTAGTTTCTTCCAAACATAAAATAACAAAGAAATGGGATATAACTTATAAGTGTTGATTTATAAATAGACACTCACCTGTTTGACAAAACTGGCCTTCAAAGTCTGTTCTTGAGCAGTCGCACTGTGCACCGTTGTCATGGGATACGCAGATGCCATCATTTTTGCAAGGGTGGTTGTTCAGGTCACACTGATCCTCTTCAGAGTTACGAATTCCCTGAAAATCCACCATGATCGGGCGTTCTTTTGGGTTGCCACAATTTGAATAAAATATGTTCCTAATGGCTCCACGAAGTCTTGGTTCGAACATTACAGAAGGTAACGCTAATGTACTTAACACAGCACTGTATTCAATTGGCATCCCTCCGAAATACACGTCACTGTTTTTATCCACTTTTCCAAATGCAAATTCAGCGCCTTTTGACGAGCGTGACTGTGTAATTGCGTCAACAACAATAGTAGTTTTCTGACCAGCACGCTTTATTTCAACCTTGTGCCAGTCAAGGTTGTTGAGGTCATGTCCTGCTGTAAGTATGACGGTTCCGTCGCCCAAGTTGAGCCGTAATCTCACAATTCCTCCAACAAGTTTAACTTCGAAGAAATCATACTTACCGCCATCATCTGTATACATTAATAATCCATTAGGTTGGTCCGTTTTAAATTCAAAACTAATTGAGCCATTGAGGCAGGGGTTCCATTTACTGAACGCAGCGTAAGAGGTCTGTGACCCTTCAAGGTCAAATGATAGGCACAAGTGCGATAAAGTCAGTTGGAGAAGAAGAACGGCAATGTAGCGCAGCAGCCCCATGGTGCTACATGTACTGTCTGCCATAATCCTATTAAACTTCACAACTCACTTAGGACAGCAAAAATACACCATGGAAACCAACAACAACAAAATTGGTAAAATAGAAATCCGTAACCTAAGCAGCTCTCCAATTCTGATAATCCTTGAGGGCAAAATAATACTGAAAACCTACTATATTATGAAGAATATGTCAAATATCCACTACGGGACAGCACCAATGTATGTCATCTTCAATCACGTTCACTCATCAGAACACTGTCATATTGGTAATCTGAAAACAGACAAAATAATTGGGGTATTGAAAATTCAGTTTGAGAAGGATTTCTTACAAATGTGGTTTCATGCCATAAAACATAAAGCCATTGCCCGTAATAAGGAACCAATAGTTTGATGTTTTATGCACTATCCGTTTCTAGTAAATGTATATAGATGTAGATATTGAAATTACAGTAATTTTTAACCTCCTCTGAAATAAATTACTTTATATCAGGGGTTTTTATGGACAAAAATTTCTCATAAATTCAATTTGATATTGCCTGAACTCAATATTTTTATTGCACTAATACTCAATTTTACTAACTTTTCATCGCAAATCAACTGTTGTCTATAAAAAAAACCTGAATATATTATGATTGCCTTCTTTTCAACATATCTATTAATTGTTTTCCAGCAAATGTAAAAATCCAACCAAATTGGAAAAGTAATACCATGTTTTTGCATATTTTACAGTCTGTTATCTTCTAATGGTGTGAGAGGTAAATAATAAATGTGTGTAAATCTTTAAACATGCCAACTAAGGAGACAAACACAGCAAGCTTTGCCTTCGGACAAATATGCCTTAAATCAGACAGATATATATGAACAGGAAATTAAAGATTGTACAGCTTTTTAATGTATAAGCTTACAGGATATATGTAAGAGTACAAAAACTACACATTGTAACATGGTATATTCCCTGAACAGGATGCCATAAAACTCATAAAATTTACAAATTCAATATAGAGAAATTTCATACGGTATCAGGGGACACAAAATTCCAACAGTCATAATATAGCATAATGTACACATGTTGGGAAATGGAATGCGTAAAAACAGTCGAGGTCGGATCACGACAAGAACGGCTTGGGACTAAAAACTGTCCCGGAACCAATCCGTCACAGCACACCTTATACCGAGTTTCGTTGAAGCAGCTAACACGACAACGAGCCTATCAATCAATCCCCGTCCAACGCTCATTTCTTTCTCAGCCGTTGAACCAGTAATAAGGTTGCCCCAAAGCCATATAGTATGAATGCCTTAGTATGCATACAGTTGTCATGCACAGAAACTGACAATCCTACCCAACCAATCAGATTATTCAGGCAAAAGCCTTAATATTGCACATTCAATAACCAAATTCTCAGTCATAATTTCAGTTGACAAATTTCATAATCAGATTTAAAGAGCCAAAACAGGGTTAACTCATTTCACATTGGCCAACATTAAAATGAGTCACACAATAATCTACTAAATCTAAAATTGAAATTCTGATGACTGTGCCCCTCCCCCCAACCCCCCTCTAATCCTCAATAAATCACACAGATTAAGGTTAATCCTCAATCAATCAAACAGATTAAAGTTAATCTATTAATTCCTTTATCTGTATATCATGAATTAATCAAAAACTGTCTCGTATGAAGGCTTATTTAATAAATGGACGATTTTTAAGTGCCCTGAATTCTTCCCGTGTTGTTATTAAAGACGAGGTCATCAACACCTATTAGGGAAATGGGTAGCTAAGTGGGCATCAGAACAAATAAACACAAACACAAGAACGGAAACCTTCGAACGCCGATCACAAACGTATTATGATGAACTGGCACTATATTGCTATGTTACAATAGCCTTTGACATGTTTTATACCGGCTTTGTGGTTCCATTCTTTTCCACAATCCATGGTGCATGGTCAAAATATTGCTAATTAAGCAATTTCCAACTTGACAATTTGGTGAATTTACCTTCCTCGTGTGTGTCATGTAGAGAATACACACATCATACACACACTTATCTGAGCACTGTAAAATGTTTGAGGTATCAAGATTTTGAAATAGAAAAAATGCATGTACATATGCTGTATCAATGTTTTTTTAACTATTATATATTTATTTCTGAATAATGGCCACTTTTTTTAAAACTATAAAACAAATAAAAAGCACATTCTCAGGAACAGCCAGCCTAGTAAAAGAAAAATAGTAAAAACATTATCGTTTTGAGTAAACATTCCACAAGTAAATTACTTTACGTCGTTAAATAAACTCATAGACATAACTTTACTTCTTTTACAATATTACATGTGTATTGTTGCTTTATTAGCCATAAAAATATTTTGCCTACAGAAATGTACATTTTTAACACAGAAACAGTAGAAAGAGCTTACCCAGCTGTACAATTAACACACATTTATGGCCTTATTGCGGTAAATGAGGTCATTCTGGCTACTTTTTTCTCACCTGTAACCTAATTCTATGAGAAAACTGTAATTACATGTATGTCATGAATAAGTAATGAACTTAAGATGAAATGCACAAATATTTTGATGTAAGACTAAAGTAAGAAATTTAGTTTTAGTTTTTATTAGTTTTTATCAGGTATCACTTTCTTTTGTCTTACTCACTTTCTGATTACTTATACGGTGAAGACCTGTATAGAACTTGTCCAGGTGACAAACTATAAGCTTAGGTAGACGTGTATGTATTCAATACCTTAAGGCTTAGTCCGCAGCTATGAAATAATTATTGCCCCCTAGGAATAAATCGACTGGCAAACTCAATACTGACCGATCACTCCACGCTCATTTATGTCACTTAAAAAGAAAAATTGGCGTTTAAGTAAGACAGTGTGGGAAATAAACAGTTTCCCATGGTTTGGGTAATATAATCTTCATTGACATTTGGCTTATTCTCCAAATGCTTTTTTCATCCTAACCTATCTTTATTAAAATATTTAAAATTGTGTGTTGATGAATGATCCGGATAAAAACCAGAACTCCACTCAAAAGGTTAAAAGGACCAGTATTTGCTAAAATGTGGGCCCTCAATTTTTCAAAGAACCATTTGATTTATTTGCAAAAAACTCATTGGCCAATCAATCCAAAATTCCTCACTGATTCAGTTTAATTGCTTTGGGAATTGGGACCATGGGGGTGGGGCGGGCGTGTTATAATAACATGAGGCATTGGTCACACACTGGACCCCGGGCACATTGGCAGGTTTGATTTTCAGGTTGTGAGAACTATACTATTATAGACTGACCAATATCTATCATGTTTAAATCTATAGAAAAAAAATAAGAAAACGTTTAGGCCTACTACTCGTTAAAATTGCTTTAATAAAAAATGTAAATGTAGTCTATTATTTTATGCAGATTTATTGCAATTCAATGTATTTGTGATCTGTTTTGTTCCCTTCTTTTCTTCAAAAGATACAATACAATGAGGCACTAAGTCCCTGCTAATCTGTCCAGGAATTTATCCCACCAGTACCCACTTAGGAAATGAGGACTTGGAGAGAGGGTTATTTTCATTTTTGACATGTATGTATTTCAATATTTACACAAAACATGAACTCAGTAGTGCTTTATTATGTTCCAAGAGCTTTTGTTTACGGACATCAGGGCGTTTTAATAGCATGTCTAGAAGGAAACGCCACTGATCAATCAGGGCCCGTAGGACCTGTCAGACTAATACACTATATGAAAGCCCACAGCCAATCACAAATCAACTACTCTTAATGACCTCAGACATTTTTGGAAAGTAGTCAGTAAATGTAAGTGAACGATCAACGGTCCCATTTAATAGGTACGTGTATATTGCTTTTCTTGATTTTGCAATTTTTAGCCAACTTTCACAATTTGCAATATATCTTACACAGAATAAAAACCAATTTTTTGTTTGTTTGTTTGTTTGTTTGGGGCTTAACGTTGTACTCAAGGGTATTTCACTTATATGACGACTTCAATCTATTCCTTGCCCTATTATGGTGGAAAACCGAGAGGAAACCTCGTAAAAACCACCCCCGTGATTGCCAGAGCCACATATTGTGACTCACTCATATACCCGATCCCATAAACGGACTTGCTAACCAGTAACCACTGCGCCATGGGCACGGGCCCTAAAAACCAATTAACTGAACTTTTTTTAATATTTCATATATAATTTATGATACCACATTAGTAATTTTATCATCACAATTATTGTCAGATATGTGCATACATGTAAGTATGATCAAAGTTGCCTTGTCAAGTGTAGAAAAATGGTTCATGTTACTTCTCCTGATAGTCAATTTAAATTTCAGGTCTGCAGAAATGTCTTTTTTTAATATTATATTTTTGTCATATTAAAAAAATAATTTTTAGAATAATAATTTCAGAACATTGTAAGAGCAAAAATATAAAAAAAACAACCGCCATATTGCAAGAAATAAATTGACTTGGAAGCTGGGTCATATTTTGGATAAATTTATTGGACACAAATTTTTCTATACATACAGACACACTGTTAGTAATTCTTTACAATCTTGGCATACCTTGTACTATTAGTACACATTCACTTGGCCGCTGCTATCAAGTCCGAATCAATACCAAGTACTCCAAGCGACATGAAAATTGTGTCGCCGGCCCTCTTTACCATCAAGTGAAGGCGATACTACTAAGACGCTGAATTATGATTATCCCAGACATAGAGTATCTCAGCAACACAACTATCCACTCATTTAACTTCCTACCCTGACCTCACATTAACCCCTATCCTCAAGATCTATACCTTCTAGACTTATCACAATCTAGAACTCATTTTAATGATCTCCAATTTTCCATTAATGTAATTTTGAAGGAATGTTTCTCCATTTGAACGAGTATCTGATTGTTTTTAGGCCTTTCACCACCTGAAACACATTAAATGTTTGAAGCCTTTTAATCCAATAATTGGATTCAATCTACTTAAACATTGCATAATCTAATAAGCATGTCTTTCTTAATATTTTTGTTAGGTTTTCTCTTCAGAGAGAAAAAGTGGGGTTTTTTTTAATCGACAGGATTTAGAATGATCTTTAACGGAATGATCAGCTATTAGGGATACGAATTGTGACCTAATGAAACTCAAACGTTTGTTTGCATTTATGTAAAAGAGATTTTTGGTTTCGCCATGATATTGTTTCAGACACTTCTTACAAGTACTGAGGTATACCACATATTCGGAATCCCAGCTCAAAATGTCTTCCAAATAATGAACATTTTTAGTTTCAAGAAGCATTATCCGGAGTTTAACACATCATTTTAAATCAACCTTGGTAAATAGGGTATATTTATCAGTTTATCAGGGTATTTGTGTCAACTACTTACGGGCTAGTAATGTGCATTTGCTGGAGCTTCACTGATTGGACGCGGACAGATGTATGGGCCAATCGCTTTAAAGCATTGGAAGAAGTGTTGCATGTAGCCTATATCTACACACGTTTAGTGTACAGAAGCATGTACCATGTTTTCGGATTATGTCAGAAGTCATTAAATTTAACATCAGGAAAAATGTCAGATCAGACAAGCGGTTATTATAAAAATAGTCATTTGGGACACTGGATCCTAAATGTTTCTTTCAGTGGAAGCTTTTCGTGTTGCAATAGAGAACAGCTACCAATTTCTTCAGGTAGCTTTATACTAAACTGAAGTTGAATGTATTGTTTTCTATCTCCAAAAACTGTTATACTGGTGTTCTTCTACTTCAACATACTATAGGCGGAGAATCCTTAGTAAGCCCACATGAGAGTATACATAACAGACAAGTTGATCACAATCTATCTACATGAATAGAGCTAGCGACCCACAGACAAATCAATACGCATTTGGCAATCGTTAGTAAAGCCGAAACTAACGAAGCCAATTTCACAAAATCTGGCAAAAAGTCAAAGATTGAAGAAGGCCAGTAGCTGAACGTATATGTAACAAGTCCCCGAGTTCATTAGCAGTTCCTCAATCAGTAAAAAAAATTACAAAGCACATGTCCCTTTCAATTTTAATAATTGGACAAAATGTCGAAAAATTAAGCCCAAAGCAAAGCAGAAATTCAACGATTTTAGTTAACTACATTGATTTTCCATATTGCGATCTCAATTTAGTTAAGTGAGAATTTTAACAATTTGTTTTTTAGGATTTGGTTAAGTGGATAGGAAGTGGACAAAAGATAAATACAGCAAATTATGTGATAAATGTTCTTGTGAAACTAAGACAAAAATTACATATTCAGGATATATATACATGTACATGTAAATATTTATGATTTTAACCATTGAGTTGGTCATTGAGCAGTAAAATGCTCTTAAGTATGAGATTAAAGTAAACCCCAATCAAACAAACATGTTTGTGGAGTGTGAAATCCTTTGATGTAAGAAGAAAATCTTTAAAAATGTATGACCAAATCTAGGCTGTGGAGATCAATTTGGAGCCTCACACGACAGGTTTGTGAGAAATTTTACATTTTTACCAAGAATGGAAAGACTTTAAAACTGAAATAAAAAAAATTGCATAACAATAAAATCTCACCATTATGTTGCATTTATGGGAAGTCCTTAATAAATATGTCAAAATATATTAAACTAGTAGTATGCAAATATACAGTCTTAATACATAAGAATCTGTAAGCTTATAAATGCAATGTTTTTCATTTCAGTCAGGAAATTCCTTTCTAAAATACACCCCTGATGAATGTTGTGTACACTAATCCAAACAAGGTTATCTTTTCAGTGGACAGGAGAGAAAAAAATATGAACTATGACACATCCTATTAAAATCAAGAGAAAAACCTGTTATTTACATTTATGCTGAAGAGTGACGTAAATTTCCACACAATTCGACAGCTGGTTTGAGTGAATGGAACTAAATATACATTTCTTGCATTCCATCACTATGACAACCAAGCTATTGTTGATTTACTGTTCTGTTTCAGGGAAATTAAATTTGCAGAATAAAATTTGAGTAAGGTAAATTGAATATTGGAAGAGAATCAATATTTATTGTATCCAGGTTTTTTTTTTACCACAGTCTGAACTTATGAGCTTCGAAGCCAGATTATTAATAAAGGCGGATGAACAGAAAATGAAAATCAGATTTTAGCAGGATTTTTGTAACCATTTCTGAATATGGTGTTACGTGTCTACACGTAGGAGATGAATCTCAACATGTATGTTTAATGCGTGGGCATGCAAAACATCGATTCAAATTTAATCCAATATTTACATTTACGATTATACAATTGACATTCAACCAATTATTTAAGTTGAAGATAGAATACAAAAAAAATAATGTTTCCATAGCAGCATAGGACAGACATGTACTAAGGAGTATGTTCTGGACAGAAAACCTGGGGACCTTAGTTAATGTCTTATAGATGTAATATTTTTGCATATTAGGAATACCATGTTGAATTTGAAGTTTTGTTAGGGATGTCAACCCCTGTTTGACATTCTTTGTTTGTGTATACTATGATAGTCAAGCGCACTCTGTCAACAGGAGGGAACATGTGCATTCCCTTCAAGATACCTGAAAGTGTTAGAACCCAGACAAAATGCCGACAAATTCCTTGACTTAAATGTCGACCTTAGTCATCAAATGGTGGCATACCAGAGGCTAATCTAGGGGCTGGAGTGGAAGTTTCCCCCCTGGACTTTTAACAACAGAGATCTAATTGAACCAAGCTTACAGGTACGCTGGCCTCGTTGAACTCACACTAAATGCCAGGTATTTTCAGGGTAGCCAAGAATGCTGTTTTTTACCTAACCAGGTAAATACACTTTGTCCCGACCTGAACTTTCTGGTTTTGAGTTATGTAATTTTTAATGTTCAACGTCCTTCAGCTCTACACTAAGTTTAACTACCCCTAAATGTTACACCTGTGTTACAAGATTTTACAAACTAGATGTCTTCTACTAAAGTAGGCCTGGATGCCGTGTACAAATCAGAATATGTCATTTCTGTTACCAAATGGGGGCACCGAGATTATTGCGAGATATATGTACCCAGACCAATCAGAGATACAACAACTGCACATCTGCAAGTTACAAATGATAAGGAACAAAATTTGATTACACAGAATTATAAAATGTTAAGTTGCAAATATGATTGAATGACTGCTTGAATTATTGATCGTTGAGGTTTTACATGTGCAATGCTATGCTCAGAGATATTTACACTTTATATATTATGGTGGTGCATTCTGACAATAATTGGCACTATCATTACCATAAATTATTGATCGTTTAGGTTTTACATTTACAATGCTATGCTCAGAGATATTTACACTTTATATATTATGGTGGTGCATTCTGACAATAATTGACACTATCATTACCATAAATGTGAAGTGACTGTGTATCGATAAAGTTGGAAGTTTATCTTCCTACAGCGTTGTTTAAAGATAGCATTGCTACGCTCCCAGCAAACTACCCTTAGTCACAGGGCTTGGAAATATGTTCATATATCTTTACAAATTCATTAGAGGTACCGTAGATACTAGATAGTCTAGTCTGAAAACAACTTATTCTCAAAATATTTGTCAATTTTTTACTAAACACACTTTTTGATTGAAATTTACATTTAAGCAATCATATTGAAACAAATTCTAGATTGAGGAAACCTATAAACGTACAAAAAGCATAGAAACTGTATAAACTGAAGAAAAAAATTAAGCAGCAGACAATAAAAAAGAGCAGTGATAAATGGCATGGATAATGAAGGGCTTGATACTTAAAAAACATGGCTGTCTCATTGAAAGACGGAAAACAAAGTCATCAATATAAGAGATAGATGACAACACATCCGTGGAATTCCAGCACTTAACATGCCTCGCAAATTACCCGCCAATCCTTAAATCATTCAATAGGGCAATACAAGCTTTTAATGGGCCTAGGATGGAACAAAGCCATCGGACAAATTGCTGGAGGCCTAGAATTGAGCTGCGCGTTCCTCCTTTTTAAGTGGCATCATCACAAAGTCAGAAAATCCACAACTATCTAGCAATCCTAGCTAATACTATAACCATTAAGCTCTGAATAATGCCTGCAGGCATTGATGTTGTGTGCCTCCGCTAATTTCACCAAACATGTAAAATCTTACGTCTCTCGATCGCGGCCTTAACGTCAGCTACACATTTTCTGGCGACATTTATCGGCACGCGTTAAAAGCTTTCTCTGACAGTGCTCTATATTCCCTCTAATTGCTCATAAAAATACATACCACAAGCATCTATACAACCCAACACAGAGCCTGGCTTTACAATAGAGGATTAGCATTATATGGTGAACTTTTATCAAAATTTACACAGTAAATCAACATATCTGTTCTTAAATTGACAGAACAAAAAGATCAAAAGTGTCATTTATATGTAAAGCAAAATATGTCAACCACATTCTACCTGTACAAATCGATCATATCTAAAAAGAGGGTATTTGGGACAGAACATTAATGCTCTCTTCTGGAATAAGCCTTTATATATATTGTAAAATATTGTTCATTTGCGTAATTAACCTCGAAATACACATAAATTAACTGTTAATTGTTTGATTGATTGATTGGGCTTGAGCGCCATACTCATATAATGTCCTGCTTGTTAATGATATGGGTGAAGGAAACCAACCCCTACATCACTGGCAACAAACCACCAGAAGACTGGACAATTACAGTCGACATACTCAAGCATAAACATACCAGCTTGTCTTGGTGTTGACCCTTTGTGATAGAACTACTAAGGGAAACTGCAATTTCCCTCCCAACCTTCGACAATTATCTGTTGAAAAAAAATGTTTTTGGTTTTATGCTACATTCATACATTGTAGTTAAAGTTGTTTCGCTGTCATACCAGCCAAATGTGTTTTAGAAACCACTCATGAGGTCAAAGGCAACCAGCAACGATTACTAAGATAAATGATAATTAAATCGACAGAATGTTAATCATGATGCAAGAACACTAAATGTTTAGTTGTCCAGAAAACGATAATACAACAGACTGACTTTGAATTGGTATATTCACTTAGATATTAACACTGAAGACAGGAAACTCCAATGAGAAACCCCTTCACAAGAGAGATTTCGTGAGCACACACACTAATTCTCACTGTAAATTTCACCCCTATAACTTCATTTCCACGGGACAAATGTATAATCTGGATTCACTAAGCAATGTGTAAAGCCTAAAGCTAAATCTGCCATGTGACATGCAGTTCAGATTTTGGTATGAAGAGGAAGAGGAAATAACAAACTAAACACACTGTCCATTAAAAATCAACTAGGCTATATGCGTACATGTAGGTTGATATTAATATTGTTACCTATTTACCAGAGCATGTGCACTAAACTAAGTTGATCAGCAAACATATACTAATATCAAATTTCCAAAGCCTTGGTCTCCAGGTATGCCCCTATACTTCAGGTACTATAGGTACAATGGCAGAACTATGTCCTAATTGACAGGTGCACAAAAGGTTGTACCAAATGGTTCTATTTAACACTATGAAAGCAAAATGTCACAATAATAAGACTAAAAGACAAAAGTGGGTAGTGACATTGCTGTTAAATAAAATGATTATGTACTCGATAATTTTTTTGGATGCTATTTTAAAGGTGAAAATAAGCATAAATGCAGCATATGACAGAATAAAAGTGAAAATATACAACACAAATAGCTGTTCCTGGGATATCAAAGCAATGTCTGTCACTTTTGTGTCGCAAATGATATAGGACGATTTTATATTTTACACACTTTCTGAAGATTTTCCACTCAAATATT
>JAVFBX010184280.1:2321-14135 GCA_034783855.1 Mopalia kennerleyi | reverse complement strand
GCCACTAGTATTAAACATATTAAATTTTCGAAATGATTAATATCGGATTGTTCCAGAGTAGTGTTTTAATCCGATGTTTAGTCTTGATTTCCATTTCCATTTCGGCGATTTATTTTGCCTTGTTTACACCAAACAAGTTACGATGATAGCAAAATAAATAAATAAATATTAAACATTTTAAATTTTCGAAATGATTAATATCGGATTGTTCAAAAGTAGTGTAACTCCGAAGACCGAATTACTTATTTTGATATCAATATTTCGACGATTTATTTTGCTACCATCATGACTTTTCTGATGTAAACAGGGCAAAATAAATCGCCGAAATATTGAGATCAAAATAAGTATTTCGTTCTACGGAGTGACATTACTCTTGAACAATCCGATATTAATCATTTCGAAAATTTAACATGTTTAATATTTATTTATTTCTTCATTTTGCTATCATCATGACTCGTCTGGTCAAAATAAATCGCCGAAATATTCAGGTCAAAATGAGTAATTCGTTATACTAAACTTATCAGTGGAAAACAAGGCTAAATATTTGATTAAAACATTAAAAATGCGGATTATATGTACAACTTCAACATAGGATTACGTAATTCATTCCTGGATTGAACTGTGAAGTATTTGATGACGCATTCGGCTATCCCATCACCCGATGCAACAATTGACTTGTCTTTGAATCTTGTAATAATGTCGGCGTCGTCTGAACCGACCTCTCCGTAGACATTGATACGATGCAATGTTTTTGATCGCAGCCGAGCTCCCAATATCCCCTCATCAGCACACAAATTTCGTTATAAAATTTAACATTTCCAATAATGATCTTGAAATACAAATGTTAAAGCAAAAACACTGTTGTATTATATATCAACTCATCAAATGTCGGTGGGATTTTACAGGCAATGATTTTTTGTGTGGTTTTTTTATCAGTCGAGAATCCATTATACCTCTTTCAGCAAATTTCGTTATAAAATTAAACATTTCCATAAATGATTGTGAAACAAAAATGTTATTGCAAAAGCATTGGTGTTTTATATATATTAATTCATCAAATGTCGGTGGAATTTTACAGGCAATGTTTTTTGTGTGGTTTTTTTTTCAGTCGAGAATCCATAATCCCTTCTTCAGCAAATTTCGTTATAAAATTTAACATCTCCAATAATGATTTTGAAACAAAAATGTTATTGCAAAAACATTGGTGTTTTATATTTTAACTCATCAAATGCCGGTGGGAGTTCATTGCCCATGCGCAATGAACTCATAATATATCTTCAGCATACACATTTCGTTATTAAATTTAACATTTCCAATAATAATAAAACAGTGGTGTTTAATATTTAAACACATGAAATATCGTTGGTATTTTACTGGGATGGCGAACTGATATAATATCTAACGGTTTGTTTCACCTTTATTCTTATTTACTTTATTTTGTCATTTATTATTATTTTTTTAGATTTTGCCATGAATCCGGCCTTTGCCAACGTGAACAAGAATAGAAGTATATTTAAACATAAAAATAAACTCAGAAAAAAAATAAAACTCCTTTTTGTTTTATCTCAATAGAGTAAAAAAAACTGATAATATCCATGTTTGTAGGACACCTGTCTGAATGTATACGTGACGTCCCACTCTACAAGTTGTCTTTCTCTCGTCCCTTTTTTTGTCCGATAACTTCGCTGTCTTTCTGTGTAATTTGCAATACTTTATTAGGAGGCTGGATGATGCTAGACTTCGGCTGAAGTACAGGCCTACATTAGGGCGGTGTGGGTAATTCATTGAGCGGATCGGGGCGAACTAGTGGACAGATGGCCCCGTAGTAAGGCGCTCCCCGTTCTCAAATCCGTGTCCCGATTCCTTTTGTGTTGGTTAAAATCGGTATTATGTCTAAGGATTACACACAACCAATTAGAACCCATCCAGGCACAATGATCATGGGGATCTACAGGACTTGATTTAATACAGCCTGTAGCTCACAACAAAAACTTGAAGCGAAGTGAAAACGTATATAGGGGTGTATTAGTCGTCCAGCTATAGGCCTACTCAAAATACAAATAGATGTGTAAGTTGGATTGGGGTTTGATGCTTTATACTTACGGTTATTTCACTCATATGCAGCGTAATAGGGCTAAGGTCAACGAAATCACCATCGACGCCACTGGCAACGAACAAACAAACAAACAGACCTAAGACCGTACAGTTAGAGGACGTAAATCAAAGACAGATAGGCGTCATGTTGCCCCTTAGCTCAGAGAGCACCAGGGCAACGGGAAGCTCCCTCCTAACCTTCCGCTCTAACAAATACTAGGTATATATTCTTGCGTATATTTCCACACCTTGTCTAAAAACTAGTGCTGCTTCCATATGAAGGTTTTTTATGGCGATTAAAAAGTGATATTATAGGTAGGCCTATTCATAAGGTCAGATGGCTGCGATAATAGGTGCTCGGCATTTAATGCTGGCGATTCGGCACTTGATTGAGATGCATGGGTTCATTTCCCGGACGGAATATTCTTAATTTTTAAAAAATAACTTTGGTGATAATGGCAAAATGAAGCTCCGAATTATTAAGAAACGAAGAAGTTATTCGGGGTTTGCTATATCTACACTCAAACTATAGGTTAGTGTCCCTGTCCCCGAATTTTATGTAGAGAGAAAATCGCCATCTTCGCTGGGTTAGAATTCGAGGATCCTTCTGCCGTGAGCCTCTGTAGCTCAGTCGGTAGAGTCATGGTCTTGTCACCCAAAGGTCCCGGGTTCGAATCCCGGTGGAGGAAAACCAATTGTTCTCTCTGTAGTTATTTAAAATATACTATTGGTTAATTTATTACATTTAGGAAACTGGCACTAAAAAAATCCGATTATTTCATTCAGATTTTAATTCTCGTTATTTGACTATATATTATGGAATCAAAATCATTTAACAGAAGTTTCAGAATCGTTTTCCAAAGCGGATCCAAAGCCACGCCCTATACCGTTTATTCAATTAAGGCCGTACGAGAATCAACGAGTCATAAATTTTTAATTGAGTTATTTTCGTTGATGTGATATAATTTTCTCGGTTGGTTAATTGGGGGTAGTTGACGTCTCTTGATATATGATAATTGAGATATAGGAAAAATATTTAGCTGTAATGTATGATCATGTAAACATTATCAGTTTAAGTAAGTTTTCAATTAGGGGCAAACTGAATATTCTACGTTGTGTTAACTATATTATTTCTGGATGACCATTTCTTGTTACTGATAGAACACGGCGTTTCAATACATATACCTCTATCGTCATCAGGTGTAAATTGACTATAAAGAAGAAATTGGTGTTCTATCACAAAACAATAAGCGATTATCCAGAAATTATATAGTGATGTAACCCCATTTTTTATAGGTAGTGTTAAATTTAATACAGGTGACTTTTGAGGTAATCAACAATAATGTCTCTTAATCAGTGAGTTTTATAGTTAATCATCAAAAGCGTAACTTAATCAAGTCCTTGTTATGCTTGCGATGCGGTTGATCAGAACGACGGTATCCAATATTCCCTTTGTATCTAAGTGTAAATAAGTAGAAACTCCGATAAAACAGATCAGTTTTAAATGGTATGTATGCGTTTCTGGTGTTTTGTTTATTCGACTCACTGCGCCTGAATCACATGGAGCCCATACAATACCCATGCGTCGAACCCTCGGACCTTTATCTTCTAGTTCAAGATCTACAGGTAACCTGTTGCGTATATACAATATCATTAGCAGTCCATATTTGAAAACAAACAATATACTGAAGATTGATCAAGATGTAGGCCTACTTCTCAGCCGTTCTCAGGACAGACAAACATAAACAAACAAAAAACTGTGAAGAACATTTGCGCTGATGCTGCTAATTGAAACCTGACCATAACGAACCTGGTCTTGGCTCACCCCACATACACTCCCCTACCCTCCCTTTTAGCCCCGGAATCCCTATTGTTAATAAAAGACGTCTGTAAGAAACAACCGAGGACAAATTTAAATGGGTTATTGGGGCGGTGGAGTACAGTGCCGTGATTAAGACGGGTACAACTCAGGTAAAATATGGCCATCGGACCATGGCCGCCGAATTTCACCTGTTCCTCGCACAATGGCACGCGCTGGTCGCGCGACCCTCACTTCTCGCGGTTTTGTCCGGCCTCCGAAGCTAAAGGTATGCAGGAGTATTGTACGGCTTGTCACCTGCTAGGTATTCATGTACAACTCTCGCATCAATGACCCTATCACTATTTTTAAATCTTTCGCATGGCCCTTGTTTGAAGAGAGTTGAAAGCAGTCAACCTCCACTACGCCTAATAAACATCAGTTTTTAAATCCCCGTCTCAAATCTGTGAACGGTTGGTATTTTCATGAAGGCTCCTGCTATTGTTACCCGGTCCACCTTTGTGTACCTATGGAATCCCAGATGATTGCAACCCAAAGAACAGCTTTTGTGCCGGCGAACACATTTCTAAATTATTTACACTCCTATGTCAATAGTTGAAAGGCAAAACACCTGTCGAAAGCCATTTCCACGGAGACTATATATTTGTATCTCGTTCTTTGAAAATAAATGTTTGGGTTTGGTGAAAGAACTTTGAATTTGACGTCACCTCTGTGTCACAATGAACATCACACATATCAATATTTAACTAAGTCAAACTCAAATAAGCTCAAATATATAACGCGGCAGTATGTTAATAATATAGGCCTATCCGGAAAAAGAAATCCAAAAGTCGACACGGACACTACAAAAAGAAATTTGAATCTCGCTGGCACGAACTTATTCAATACAAAGGTTTTTTTATTCAAAGTTTATTGAATTTAAAGAGACATACAACTGCATGGACATCGTAGTCTTATTCACCCACACTTTTTCCTTCCTACTTATTGCACTTATATTTTATAGAAACAATTACCAGAAATTTGAATCTCGGTGCGAAGAACTTATGCAGTACAAAGTTTTAATAAATTTAAATTTAAAAAGAAATACAACTGGACAATGGGGTCGTATTCAACTACATGGTGTCCTTCCAACTCGTTGAACTTGTATTTTATTTTATTTAAATACCATAAATGTTTATCCGATTTAAAGTAAACAACTTATACACCCTGTGTGACGATAAAGCAAAATTTTGATTTCTATACTTAACTGTCAATTCAAAATATTTACAAAGCTTAATCCAATAAAAATGTAAGACGTATAACTTATATTTGGACAGTAGTTAGTAACTTCTTTATTTTGGATGGCGCATGCAATCTCCCTATTATGGATATCAATGCGCGCCATTTCTATACACTTTTTACTTTTACAATCATTCATATACATTTTTTATTTTATTTTTTTGTGTGAACATCTTCTACGACAGCTGCTATAATTAATGATAAAACAAATACGTTAATGTTCATGACCTGTATTAAGGTCCTGGCACGATTTTAAATAATAAAAACGGAAGAAATAAAAATATGTTGGGCCGACTTTGAAAATGACTTATTATAATATAACGTGTAAGCGTGAATGCTTTTATTTGGGGGAGGATAGAGGGGGTGGTGTCAAATGACAACGTGTTCATTGAATGGGTTTTAGAAATTTCAGTATTAATATTTTAGGAAAAGGAAAATTGGTTTTGTTACTTAATGTATTCTCAGTTAAACTGTACATCAGCTAGCTAGGCCTACCGACGATGTGCATGTTTGGAACATATCCAATCAATGGGAACTTTGAACGTGTTGCTATGAATCATCTATCAATTGATGGCAAAATGAATCATCGAATGAATCAACAAGTCGTAACGTGATCTTTACATAAATCAAGCTAGTATTGCATGTTAAATAAAATCTGCTGGGGTCAGGTCCGAAAAAAATATATCAGCTAGGAAGCGAAAATTTGAAAATTTTGTTAATGGCTTACTTACAAATTTGAATATGTAACATTTTGAGAAAATAATGTTCATTCTGCTAAATCATCCACAAAGAGAATTGTACAAAAGAAAATTCAAAATTCAAATAGACTTGTAAAATCTCTTCTATCACATATACAGAAACCCCTTTATTGAATCGTTCCCTGATTTAGTTAAGCCTATACTTATTACATGTCAGATCTTTGTCTACATACATAAAAGTAAAAAGCTTTGTCTAGTAGAGCATGTAATAAACCCGTGAACAGATCGCGAATTCACCATTCACTCAACAGTATACTAGTAACATAAAGGCACATATAGGCCTGTGGATTAAAAACGTTATTTGAGACACAATGACACGTGCCCCTTTTGATACAGACGAATCTCTTGAAGTATATCTCGCCCATACAGTGGTAATGTTTAAGGAAGAGAAATCTTGTGATTGACCCATACCAGTATCGACGGAGTGTGACCTACAAATACAAATGGTAGCATACTTTCCTTTCATTAATGGACCAAAAGTTGAAAACATAGAGTTGGAGGTCCACGAAAAAATTATAACCGACATTTTCTTTGCATGGGCTCAAACGACAACCAGTATCAACTGCTGCCAACCTCTCTAACGCAAGGAGGCGTAAATGCGCACTTCAATAGCAGTGCATAATGATGCATCCGGCATCGGCATCCAATTTTAGGTCTTTAGATTTTGAGTATTTTAATTGCACTCCGTTATGTCACACAACAAGTAAAATTCATTCAAATTTTCGAAGAGCTGGTAGTTGATAAGTTAAAATTCAGCTGAAGTCAAAACGTGAGTATTGAAACTATCAATGCGGATTACTCAACTTTACGACACTATTCAAAGACAAAGTGAAAGCCAGCTATACTCAAATTTAACAAAACTGGTACATGTAATCCGGTCACCCAATAGACATCAGGTATTTGAGAAAGTCACACGATCTGGCCCAGGCAATAAAGCTTTGAGGTGGCTATTGCTAGGTTTTCTCGCGAATTTAAGACGTTGGTAATCCGTCGTCATGTAAGTGAAACGAAGTAAACACCAGTATAGCTTAAACAGGAGAAGTAGGCCTATTTTTAAAGTTGTTTTTTTCTGAACACAGTTTATAACAGTTGTAACTCGCTTTGTGTCTATTTTTAGTTGCCATATAGATGAGTCTTTGTTTGTTTCAGATGTGTTTAACGTTGTGCTCAGTAACGATTCATTTCTGTGACGCCGGGTTGGCCACCTTTTGTTCTGTTTGACCTAATGCGATGGAAAATCGGGAGAAAACCGCGTTAAAACCACCTCCGTTATTATGTGATAGATGGATGCACCTTGGTTGATTCCGCATACACCTAAGGTCCAGTGAACGTTTTGAACCTGTAACATGCATCAAAGGAGAATCAGCAGCCCAAAGCGCTAACCACTGAGCCACTGTCGCGAGACCGGAGCCTGATAAATGAGGATGAATATCCTTACCGCTTGCTGTTCTACATGTACGTCATTAGAACTCAATGGACCATTACTTTGCAGTGGTTGAGAACACTAGATTATGCCACTGTTTCAAAAATCCACCTAGAATTGCAAGTCATAAATAGTGTACTTATTTTATATCCTGAACTCGTGCGCACCCTGCGTTTCTCTTTTATCTGAGTGTCGGGAATGGGAGTAGGTAAACCAATCGAGTTGTCACCGTGAAAAGAGTGTCCACATTTTTCAACATTGTCCAGCTCGGAAATTTATTTTTAAGTATAAATGTACAAGCTTTTTATATTTTATTTAGTTGTCATACTTCAGTGTCCGGTCAGAAATTGTTTTCCGGTTCAGCTGCAATTATTAACTCCAGTTAATATTCTGTATAGTTCATGAAAAATTTAATAAAATAGTGATGTACAGTTGAACGGTTCAATTTATGACTGTATCGTGGGTCAATGGCTTATGTTCGGTGGATATGGAATAATATCACCCCGGGGTTCCCGGTAGCAGAGTAATTGTGGATGAATAATTTATGAAAGCTTTTTGAGAAAACTTATCTTTTCAAGGGTAGGCCTAAAAAAGGTTTCAATAGTGTCTGATGAATGCAACTCGAATGAACTTTGATACTCGGGAAATCGATTAAATTTTTACAGGCACAAAACATGTCAATCATTCTAGCGCGCGCTTACCTCGAGCCTCCGTCACATGACAACGGTTGTCAACCGGGCGCGTGCGAGAAGACGCCGAGGTCGATGAATGTAAAGAAAGGCCACTTGTTCCTTTCCACGAAAAATCTACTTAACTGTTTCGGGTTGTGAGGGGTTAAACGCGCTAGAGACGGTGAAAGAAAGCAGTACAGTGGTATTGTTATATTCTATAATGAATTCAGCTTAAAATAACGTTCGCTTTTTATGGAGACTGAGGCGAGCGCCTGTCCATCTGTGAGTACCCGCGACTGTTCAATGGGACAGTGAGTCGTAACTGCATGGACACCGCCCAAAGCAAATGCATTTAAGCCGCGTGAATAGATCAAAGGGTAGCACGGGGGTACGGGGCAATAACGGTAACAGAACAACTGTTGAGGGCTTATGGTCTCGGTAATAGACGACCATCTGACAAACCCTTGACTGTCAATCGAAGCCTACTCAACCGTTTCATTTCCAGGTATTTTTAGCCCGTGATAAACCCGCAGCGGAACTGGGAGTCAATTGATGTAGGCGTGGGTTTTAATTGAACAGGTAGTAATGATCTACCTGGTTGATTAGGTGATGCATAGAGCGTGATTACAGGTGTGCGAGGACAGTTTACCAAATGTTTCTAGCGTTCCTCTTCAAAACTATCTCACCCAAAAGAAACATGGATGACTACGTCTTTAAATAACAACACCGTTTCGCTCCCAAACTAGTAGGCATATAATTAAGAATGCACAAGGATTATGTATAGTTCAGAGCCCTGTTGACTTAATTTATCGATATGTACTAGCAGGAATTATTCCTAAGAGCTCGTCAAAACTCACTGCCACAAGTATACCATCGAGCTATATATCTATTGGAAATCGATGGCGCCATAACAGTGAACAAATAACCAATAAATAACAGCACTTACTGCGGTAATTATCAAGAGGTGTGTTCGCTACAGCGACCACTATATACGCTAATTAGTAACTCCTGGCGCTATGGTGCGATGTACAGTCATCGGGTGAAAACAGGTAACATGCTGTCAGCCATATAGCACAGGATTGTCTTAGGCTTAAACAAACTTTTTGCTCCCTCTGCCTGCATCGGTACCTGCATCGACTCATTTGATTAAAACCGGCAGTGGGCTTACCTCCATGCCTTACGTACAGCCCGCTTGGTCATAAACCTATTACCATTTTGAATGTCTAAATGTAGTGATATTTGGTAAAAGGGCTTAAATTGTGCACTCGTAGCAAGACAAATTACAGTGAGTTGTATAAATACACCGGGACTATGCTTTAATGTCATTCAGTTGCACATCAATACAATTCCCTTTTTAAAGATACCAGTCATCCAATTCAAACAAACAAACAAATTATAAAGATACAAACAAGTTTAATCATTTTTAAATGAATAAAATTGTTCAATTTTATGTTGACCTTCGAGTACATTTTCAAATTTGCATGCACCTGTGGCTTCTTGTAAAAGAAGAGCCCCTCGTGATTTCCTGGTAAGACAGTCAGGGCGCTTGTTTATCCCAAGGTTCCCAGTCTGCGTTAAAAAGCTAGTAGTACTGGATGGTAACAAAATGGCATCGACTAAGAGATTTAACTTATTCTCAAATTAATTTTCCTAAAATAAAACAAAATTAAAAAAATGGATACTATATTATTGCATGTCAACGTAAACAAATCAAGAACTCTTTTGCTGAAACATCTCAATTGTTATCAATCGGTTAAATCTCGCGAGATTCTCGTCGATTTTGGTATCCTCGCTTCGCTATAGGTCGTGATATAGATGTATGAATATGTACCAAAATCGTACATTTTGTTTGCCGGAAGCCTATTTACTGGGGTATGCCGACTATCCGAACGCTTAAATAAACTGAGCTTATTTCATTTGGCTACAGAGCGCAAATTTAGTTTAGGAATACACGATATGTTCTGGGGCTGGTTTCACAAAACATTTTCTGACTTTAGTAAAAATACTAAATTTGATATTTGTGCCACTTGTCTTAACTTAGTTTTAAAGTAATACCTGTACTTGTGACTAACTTACATTGATATAAAAATTTGAAAATATTAAATATTAAAATTCAAAACTGTAAAATGTGAGGGCATTTAAACATTTTGACTTAAGTACAAAACTGTTTTGGGGAATCGGGCCCTGAACCCAAAACATAGGAAAACTGATAGATCTCTACACAGCGAGGTCTATATGGTATTCGTATCTATTTAGTGACATCAGAGTGGAATCTATTTAGTGACACCAGAGTGGAATCTATTTAGTGACATCAGAGAGGAATCTATTTAGTGACATCAGAGAGGAATCTATTTAGTAACATCAGAGTGGAATCTATTTAGTGACATCAGAGTGGAATCTATTTAGTAACATCAGAGTGGAATCTATTTAGTGACAGTGGAATATATTTGGTGACATCAGAGTGGAATATATTTGGTGACATCAGAGTGGAATCTATTTAGTAACATCAGAGTGGAATCTATTTAGTAACATCAGAGTGGAATCTATTCTGTGACATCAGAGTGGAATCTATTTAGTGACATCAGAGTGGAATCTATTTAGTGACATCAGAGTGGAATCTATTTAGTGACATCAGAATGGAATCCATTAAGTAAAATCAGAGTGGAATCTACTGTTTTTCTACAGTGTCCGGGCCCCAAAAACATGCACGAATTTGGCGCCAAACTGAAATCTTTAGTTTGTGTGATCAGTGGAATCTTTACTTTGTTACCTGCGTGGATATTTCTTTGAAAGCAAAACAGATTTTAATTGGATCAAATATAAATCTTGAATAATACAGGTAAAGTGAAATCAAACCTTATAACGCGCCATGCAACCTTCAACAATTTGAAACTTTCTAATTCAGTTCGAAAACTAGCGAAACTTAATTCAGAAAAACGATTGCGTGATTTTCTTTAATATAAAGGAGCCTTAGGTATAATGTTATTTGTTAATGATGCGTGCATGTGGTTAATTTGACTGAGCTATCATTTCGGATGTCGTCATTAACTAACATCGCGATGTGTCATCTGCGTGGCGCCGCCATCTTAGATATGGTAATTCTCCAGAGTGGGGTTTGTTTCGGCTGGCTGTCTCCACTTCTCGGTGATGGATTGATATAGGAAATAGGGTGACAGACGGCACGGAGTTGGACAAATGTAAATCTCCGACGCAATCCACTGAGAATAAAAAAGATTGCCTGACGGATGAGAGGGACACGAAGACAGGGGAATGTGTGACGATGCCTTTTTGATAGCAGTCAATTCCTCCAGACAATAGAGACCGCCTGACGCGCGACTTGCATTTTTATCCCTCGAGTTGTCAATTGAGACAAATCTCCGAGTATTTTTTCGCCATATTTCATCGAGAATTGGGTAAAAGGCTTTTTGTCTAAATATTCCAATAACGGTTTGCGCCCTGGGTTACCTTGGCCCTAGGGCAGTCTTTCTAATTCTTTGAGTGGCCAATGTTAAAGACAATCAGCGTAGAAATTAGGCTCCCTGAATTTCTTGCTAGGTTGCTCGGTGAGATCGATTTGTGAGGACATCTGTGACATACCGGGGGACAACGATTCGGATTTTCCTCGCCCTAATCACAAAACAAGTGATATCAAAAAGGGAAGGATTTTCATTTTTTTTTTTTTAAATAATAATTAAAAAAATCCAAATATAACAGATTTGTTCATAAATTGTGTTTCACGATCCTTTTATAGACAATCGTCAAAAAAATAAC